>JAQFVV010013335.1:0-154099 GCA_028023455.1 Epiperipatus broadwayi
CTTTTTCGCTATTTAAAATGTACTTTATCTATTTCAATGCCTCAAATATATATGGTTTGGGATAATTAATTATTTAGTATTTTGTTATTATATCATCATTAGTATAAAATGGTGGTGGGTATTTGGGATTAAATAAATATTTAATCATAATATTAAACTTGTTTCGGTTTCGTATTATTATTTATATTGATAAAAATGTATTCTTTCCTTATCAACCACGTACCTGTAATAATCATTTAACTTACCCATTTGAAGACCCTAGATGTAGAGTGACTGAGCTAGCCACAAAGGGATATCACTCTACCAAGGTGTTGAATCTTATTCTCATGCTTCGCTGGACATATGGTATTGCACATCCTTCTGGGAGGGGGAAAAAATCATTTTTATTCTTTTCTAGAAGTGGCGCGCAAAAGTCTATTTGGTAAATAGATTTTTCAAAGGTGTGTACTTGCCATTGTTCTAAATATTCAGGCATTCAAATAAGATATCAACAAAAGGGTGTTTTTAACTGGAAGAATCCTGTCAATCCACTCTTCTATCAGTTTAGCTGGAAGTACCAATATACATGAGTATAGACAATCGGCTAAATTGGTATCCATTTCTTTTCCTGTTAAATCTTGTTCACTTCATGCTCAGTGCAAGATTAGGATTAGAAAATCCGCAGGGAGAATGGTCTGGTACAGTAAAACTGGTGCCACACATGGTTTAAATGTAAAATAGTACGATTAGGGAAAGAACAAGTTAAATTATATAAATGTGAAAATTACGGTAAAAATATATTACGTGCCGTATGTCTATATAAACTTAATATAGGTGTAAGTAAAAACTAATTTAAATGTTGACTATATATACATAAAAGAAGTTATATAAAATTTGATCGTTAGTTCTTTTTTCTTTTTAGATGTATAGTGTAATTAAAAGGCCGTACAAATGAACACGCTTAGTTTGCTATATATTTGTTTTGAAAGTTATTCTTAAATAATTTAAAATATTTTACTCAGTAATCTGCAGATCCCAAATGATAGTGTTATTCTTTGTAGTGACAGATATGTAATATATATATTTATGATTCAAATTGTTAGCAATAAATCAAATACAAACACCATATTCTATAGATATACTGTATGAATAAAATAGACATGAAATTTATTTTAAATATTTATACATATACTATATTGAAGCTTGATAGTTTGTTATATAGAATACAGATTGTTTATCTAAATAATTGCTAAACAATTTTCACTTTAAACTGAGTCGCTAACATTTTATTGGATAAGTAAAGTTGCCATTTAAACTGAGTAAAAACTGACGTCAACATCTGCAATTAAAATAGTAATAAAGTATATAAAAATTATTAAACGAATGAGTGGGGGGAATAGGTCACATGCTGTATCTATGCGTATATAAATGGTCGGAGTTATTACAAATAAAAGTAATAATTTATTATATCGTAATATTTTAAAATAACTTACAATCAAATTTCTTGTTTTTTTGTTTTGTTTTGAAAAACAAAAAGAGAGAAAATAGACATTTTAGATATAGGTATAAAACCTGTTTATCAAACGTAGCGTAATATTTTAAAATAACTTACACTTGAATTTGTTGTTTGTTTTTAAAAAAAAAAGAGAGAGAGAGAGAAAGTAAAATGAAATACTGTTAAATACTGGCTTAACGAATTAAAAATTTCGTAATGATTTGAGATAACTTACTGTATAATTTGCTGTTGTCGTTTAGGTAAAATAAAATAGTGGAAAAATTTCGTAATGATTTGAGATAACTTACTGTATAATTTGTTGTTGTCGTTTAGGTAAAATAAAATAGTGTTGAATACTAGCATAATGAAATAAGTTTCGTATGTTAAACGTGATTTTCTTTTTGGGTCAATAAATAGAATTAAATAGAGTAGGTAAAAGGGGGCAAAATAACTGGAACAGGGCATAGAAAAAACAAATTATTGGCAAGTGGAATAAGACAGAGTTAGGTGCGCGGTGTACTGCATATTTAAAAATAAGACATATAGTTAAAAAATAATTTAATAATAAAGATAAGATATCCGATATTACCGATTCTGTATTTAACTCATTGATAACTAAAACATATATATATATATACTGAATATAAATACTTATAACGTAGCCCCTGAATAATACTTATAACTATGTTTTAAATGTAAAACATAATGGAAGAAACTTTAGTGAATATAAAGCAAGAAATGGCCAGAATACCACAAAAGATAAATGAATTGACTCAACAACTCTCGGAAAACACTGCATACATGAACCAAAGAATGGAGGAGTTCAAACATGAAATGTCAAAGGAAATCGAAACAAGATTTTATAGCTTTAAAAATGAGATACACAAAAGAGAAAAGGGACAATATTACTCATGCAATATAAACCAATTTTTAAAAATAAAGATATTTGAGGGACAAACAGATGAAGCTCCTATCGAGCATATTAAAAGCTTAGAAACATATTTCCAAGTGAATCAAATTAATGACTCTGGTAAACTGGCAATTGCCTACAATCACCTCCATGGCAATGCTCACACATGATGGCAGTCCTTGTTCCCCCATCCCAAAACATTTGAGGATTATAAAAAGGTACTGTTAGAAAGCTTTTGGAGTGAACAGTGCCAAGATATGATCCTGCAACAAGTCATGCAGGAAAAATATAAAGAGAATACTGGCGAGAATTATTCGAAATTTTTCAGAAGACAAGCAGCAAGACTTCAGACACTGAAAGCATGCCACATATCAGAAGGGCGTATTGTCAGGATAATCCACTGTAATTTGCCACTTCATGTTGAACAAATGGTGCTCACTGTAAGGACAGATTCAGTGCAACAAATGGATGAATTATTAAATGAGATAGACATGAGCAAGCAATACAAGCTATCAGCAAATGTTTGGGAAGATAAGCATACCAATCACACAAACAGGAACAAAAATAAAGAGTTCTGTGGCCACATCATGAAACCATGGACTAATATGGACAAAGAAATATCAAACTTGATATGTTCATGGGAAGATAGAGGGCCTGAATATGCTCCACAAAGTTGTCCCAAGATCAGTCTGACAATGAAGGGACTTGAAGTCATGGCCATGCTGGATTCGGGCAGTCAAATATCTGTAATATCAGAAGATCTATACCACCGCATTGTAACAAAAAACCCAAGCATAGAAATCTTACCTTTGAAGACAGCTCAAATAACATTAGCAAACAACCGGAAAGCAAAACTTCTGCCTAAGCAAATTTAGGTACAGATACCACACAACATAAGATGGTATACCAAGTGTTCTTAATAATGACCAGTCTTATCCATGAAGTTGTGTTGGGTTCAGATTTCCTACACAAAAACAGATGCATTTTAGATTATGAACATCGGCTGGTAATGTGCAATGACAAACAAATTGAAATGCTAAAACCCCACTTACATGAGGATACTGAGGCATGTTGTATGACCCAACTGGACATGGAGCTCATGGAAGAAAAGACAAATGGAGCAAAACTGACTTCTGCCACTGAGACAGAAAAACTCAAATCTATGCTTTATACTTATAAAAACATATTTTCTGATAGTCCTGGGCTCATTAAAGGATATAAACAAAGAATCAGGTTGAAACCAGGAGAACTGTTCCAAGCGCGATCCTACCCCATACCACACAAATTTAAGGAGGTGGAGAAACAGCTGGAACAAATGTTGAAATGGGGCATCATTGATAAATGCTTTTCCCCATACTGTAACCCCCTAGTAGTGGTCAGAAAGAAAAATGGATCCTTGCGGTTATGCCTTGATGCATGCCAACTTAACAGGGTGACAATACCAGATTGTACTATTCCACCTCGTATGCAAGAATTACTCATGAAATTTAAAGACAAAATAATATTTTCCACATTTGACTTAACTGCTAGCTACTGGCAGATAGAATTACATCACACAGATCGCAAATACACAGCTTTTAGATATGGAGGCCACACATACCAATTTAATTGAATGCCTTTTGGCTTAGTTAATAGCGGTGCAGGTTTATTACAATGTCTGGACCAGGTTTTGTCTCAGGAAATTAAGAAAATTTTAACAGTATATGTGGATGATGTTGTGGTAGCATCCACATCTCTGGAAGAACACTTTTAACACTTACAAATATTTTTTTCCGAATGTGAAGCTAAAGGAAAATCAATCTGAAAAAGAGTATATTGATCTCTGAGGAGATAGAATTTTTGGGTCATTTGGTGGGACGAACAGGAATCAAACCTCATCTTGATAAAATCAGTGCAATAAATGAGTTCCCTGTGCCTAAAACACGAAAACACAGTCGGTCCTTTTTAGGACTATGCAACTTTTACAACAGATTCTGTGAAAAATTTGCTGACCGAATGGAACCTTTACTAAGATTACTCAGGAAAGATACCCATTGGAAATGGACCAGTGAACAAGAGGAAGCATTTGCTGATATTAAGAAAAGTTTTATAAAACAAGTAGTGCTGGAATACCCAGACTTTGACAAACCCTTTATACTCCAAACTGATAGCAGTGCATATGGATTGGGTGTCACACTATCCCAAGTTCAGCAAGATGGTCAGATAGGGGTCCTGTACTTCATAAGCAGGTTGTTGAAAGGACCTGAACGTAATTACACAGTTACAGAAAAAGAAGTCCTTGCAATCGTATGGGCATTTGAGAAATTTTGCCCTATGCTACTAGGCTCTGAAGTGATAGTAATTACAGACCACAAGAGTCTTCAATTTCTAAATGACAGCTATCTCACTAATAGCCGACTAGTTCACTGGAGTTTGTTTCTCCAAGAATTTAATTTTATGGTGAAACATTGCAAAGGAACTGAGAATATAGTGGCTGACATCCTCAGTCATCATTCCATTCAAACTCAACAACAACAACACTTGAGGAAAGACCATGCATACATGATGAACATATCATGTAAGGACAAAGACATAGAGGAACATTTAAAACAAATGTCAAAGAGACAGCATGAAGATAATGACTTAAACCGAATCATAACACTGTGTACACAATCTCCTAAGAAGGATGACAGTACCCTAGGCCAGAATTGCCATTTCCAGATAGCAAAGGGGGTTTTATATTACCAAATTCAAGAAGACATTGATGAATGGAGAGTGATGGTACCACCAGCCATTCGGGGCTTTCTCACTGATTACATTCACAGACTATATGGACATTATGGAACTCCAAAAACTGAATATTGCCTCAAGTGCTGGTTCTATTGGCCTGGGATGCACCGAGACATAATAAACATTTTGAACAAATGTGAAATATGCCAGCGTGCAAAACCACTGAATAGAGCATACACAACTCCAATGAAATCAATCATCCCTAACAATTCGAAGGAAATAATGGCCATGGATATTTATGGTCCTCTGCCACCCTTCAATAAAAAAAGATATTTACTCATTGTATATGACCTTTTTTCCAAATTTGTGGCAGCCTACCCTTTAGCAAGAGCTACAACACATGAAACTATAAAGGTTCTAGAATCCTCACATTTTAACACAGTTGGGAAACCAGAAACGATCCTGACAGACCATGGAACCCCTTTTGTATCAGAAGAATGGAACAAATGGGTTGCTAAGTGGGGAGTTAAACATGTACTTACGTCGATCCGTAACCCCCAAAGTAATCCCTGTGAAAGAGTTATGCAAGAGTTGGGAAGGTTGTTTTGTACATACTTACCAACAAACCATAAGGTATGGGTAAAACAGCTACCTCAGATACTAAAATTATATAAACTGGTCTGTACATGAATCCACAGGATTCCCTCCAACACAGCCACATTTTGGAAAACTTGTACCAAAACTCTTCAAGGCAAATTTCCCAGGGAGCAAAGACAAAACAATTGACATAGAATTAGATTAAAAAAGGCTCAAGCTCGGATGCACAAGATGAGTCTCAGAAGAAAAAAAAGGAAACACAGCACGCAAAACTTCCGGTTCAAGGTAGGGGATAGAGTGATGGTCAGAACGCCTCGTGAGCATTCCAGAAAAGTTCCAGTGTAAAAAAATTTTTAACCTTTATGAAGGCCCTTTTGAAATTGTGGAGTGCAGTGGGGATAATGCTTTCTGGATTAAAACAGAACAAGGAATAAAGGGCACATACAATGCTCGTGCACTAAAACCCATACCATAGTGTCCACGATGCTCCGAAATCATCTCACATGTATAGTTCATATCTGTATAAATAAGAACTTAAGATCTTAAATGGTCATATCCATTTAAAAGTCTCATTGGAGAGGGGGGTATTGTGCCAGGCATTATCAAATGGCCTTGCACAAAATCTACTGTAAAGAATATTATAGCAGATACATATATAGATTTTTACATATTAGGCACAAGAAATATATAAACATGCTATATTAATAATGGAAGTTGGTCTGAGCATTAAATTACCCACACACACCAATTTAAAGTAATATGAAATTGATATACAAAATATTGCATAATAAACTCATATGTTGTTTTTGTTTTTCCTTTTTGTATATTTTTTATGATATGTCATTATATGTATTTGCTTTTTTATTTTCTAACATACTTGTATATTTTTTTTTAATTTTCTAAAGATTGTAATTTTATTCCATAAGCAAGAAAAAAATGTTAATTGCTTTTGCAAAAATCTGATCAAAAGCAAAAGGGTTGATAATGCTATAATTAAACTGTTATCTTTTTAAAAAATTCTTTTGAATTGATTTTGTAAGCAAGTGGTCTGGGTTATTCAAGATGGAAACCACTGTCAAACTTAAAATGTAGAATTTAATCGGAAAGATATAGAGGAATATTTATAATCTAAGTGATAAGGTAAATTAAAAGGATTGGCTGATTCATTCTTCTCAGAGGGATATCTGAATTGGGTTTTATTAGTGGGATTGATAGTGCTGTGGGATTCATTCTTTTTTTGGCAGTCGTTCTGGGCAAGTCATTCACTTTTTAGGCTCCAGAATTCTCCAAGCAACCAGCTACTTAGAGATTAATTTATGAATAGGACTACTGCTGACATTTTCTAAGAAATCCATTATACAGTTCTTTTAAGAACTAATGATTTCTTAAAGATTTAATGAACCAGTCAAATAGCAAATGAACATTTAATAAAAAATTATTATCGTATACAAACAGAAGAAAATATGGGGCAATCTACCAGAGAGTCCAGTGAAATGATCATGGGGTAGACAACCAGCCAGTGCACCGCCCTTTCTTTGTCCCAAGCCGCCAAGATGTGACCATGCCAATTCCAGCCGCCCATGATGATGACAAATGCTGCTTTGCTAAATGGATGAAACCTTCACCACACAGCCAGTTAACTTGAAGCCCACTCAAGAGCCCAGAGGAGAAGAATGAAGACGCAGATATAAGTTTATTTTAAGATATTTTATTAATATTGAAATAATTAACTTTGATATTTCCGATTAAATGTATTATTATTTTTTTGTTATTATTATTAATCATTTAAACAAGAGAGTCTCTCACATACGTATATTGAATTTACGGTTATTACGGGCATAAATGATAAAGCTTTTACTTAAATCTTTTCTAGTATTTTCAACCAAGATTGCAATGAGATTCTTTTTTTTTTGTTGTTGTTGCTATTCATTTTGCTCTTGTTGTTATTCCTGATATTCATCATATATAAATATGCATGTATATATATATATATATATATATATGCGTACATACGCTTATAATATTCGGTAAATACGATATCTCATGCTGAATATCTAAAAATGTATTTAACCGTATATCCTTTTTTTAAAGTTATTTTTTTGTCACTACTGCACCTCAAGATGCGTGTAAGTAAGGATTGATCTATTATAGATTCCCTGTAAGCAAGTACTCTAATAACTTTATATTTAAAATAATAGTAAGTGTGTAATTGTGCGACACGTATATTGAAGCAGTCGGATCTGAGTTCGATCCTAGCTTCATGTTATTTACCCTAATACTAACCTTAAATTTCTGATGCAATGGGGCTTTATACGTTCAATCCATGCTAATTTCCATAATGAATAACTTGTTTCAAATACGTAGTAAAATTAATTAGCTTAGTTTAAATTGGATCAATTCTCTAAATAAATTCATGATAAAATGTTCATGAATTTACATATATTAAATTGCCTGGATTGTGCATATATATGTTTGTAAATATTAAATATATATAATTGTTCGAAAGTTTCATTGCGTCGGGAATACTTGTTTTTTTTACTTTTAAATAATTTGTAAAGTTTTGCGATTAAAAGCTACATTCCTTCCAAAGGCTTTCAAATTCTCAAAAACAACAATAAAGTTTTATTAATAAAAAAAAAAAGATAAGAATTCAATTTTTAATTAAAATCATTTCAGACTTTAAGAATTCATTTTCTAATTAGGAAAGGAATTCAAAAATTAGTTTGAAAGCCTTATCGAAGGAATGTTTCTGAAAACAACTAATTATAAAAAAAACAGATTGATAATAAAATGAGTGCTAGCCGGAGGCATCAGTGAACAGTAGATATATAGCCCTGAAAAGTAAAGAAAAAGGACTAGTTTTGGTTGTAGAGTAGTGCAGTGAACTCTGTGTGTATAAAAATTGTATTTCATCATGATAGAGGGCTAGAACATCAGGGATCTGGCTACGGTTCCTAAAGTCCCGAGGAATCTTCACTGGAGCTGCTGAACCGTTTTCCGGATCGATCATTCTGCTAAAATAATGAAAGCTACTAAAATACTACTCCAGTAGTTAACCAATGATGCCTACGTTTCAACAACTTGGAGGAGTAACTTAAGGACAAGCACGGAAGGGTAATATGAACATTAAACTTTCTGGCCAGTTCGAACTTTATTTTATACTCCTTATTTTTAAGAGCTCTTTTATTCTTTAATGTAAATCTTTGTAACACCTTTTAGTTATAAAATGCTACTGTAAATCTATAGCGTAATTCTTTAGATCTCTAGTCTTTAAACTTTTTCTTTTCTTACCTGGCGGTTCGTTTAATATATATATGTTAGTGTGCTTTATTAATGTCGTATTTAAAAATTATATGCCAATAATCTTTCGACTCGATGAGCCCTTTGATTCCATTTGCCTCATGCAAATAATATAACATTAATTTCAAATAGTAATTCTCGCCCATTAGAGCTAAATTTATAAGTTCTATTAGTCATCGAGTCAAAGGAAAATATTACATGTTTACTATTTTTTTTCTTACCTTTAGCTATTAATAAATTATTCGCTCAATGTTTCACCTATGTCCCCAGCTCCTATCTACGTTATAAGTATATATATATGTATTCAAATAATGTTAAATGATTTTCTTGTTCCACTAATATTTATTTATGCAAATAATCTTAAAGGTCTTTATTGCAAAAAGGGTCGATAAAGGGATAAATGTATTTTAATTCCGCTTTTGTTATTTTATATTAATATTCAGGAAGGGCACGATATTAGGGCATAATTAATATAGTTTATAAATGTTTTAAAATAGTTCGATAAAAGCTCGTTTGAATTTAATTAATTGGTCAAGTCATCACGTA
Source organism: Epiperipatus broadwayi (assembly GCA_028023455.1). NCBI lineage: Eukaryota > Metazoa > Onychophora > Udeonychophora > Euonychophora > Peripatidae > Epiperipatus > Epiperipatus broadwayi. The sequence continues at coordinate 9,537 of JAQFVV010013335.1, forward strand.
GAGCATTCTACATGGATTTTATTTTTCAACGATGACTATCAAGTCATCATCATCAAATGTTGCTGACGTAGGGCCATCTTCCGCTCCGTTAGGCTGGTCGGTGATCATATTCTCTTATTTAAATTTCTCGAGGAAGAAAGTACTTCCTTTCCGATTCATTAGTCAAAGGGCGTAAGACTTGCCAAATGCAAGCCGCCATAGGACTTCGATCATCGACTAGCGATCATCTTTCAATTTTACTCTCTGCCTTGTAATTCGTCAGTACCGTGCATCTTTGTCCCGGTAAAAACCGCTCCATGCTCGTAATTCGTAATGAAGTGATTTAAATTAAAGTCGAACCAATTCTCAAATATGTTTAATTAAATAAGTTTTCAAATAAAGATTAAAGTTATGCCCTAAAATACGTATCTTGCTCTTCGTGAATAGATTTCCCGAATGTGAAAATAAATCTCACATTCCACCGTAATAAAATTAGAACAATCATTTCCGTTCTTAATGAATACCTTTATCTGCCTTTATATTTCTCGTTGGGGGCATAGACATAGAATCCCATGTTGTGTAATACTTGTTGGCATATGATAAGGACCGCCACTCTTATTATATTTATAAATTCTTTTAAAGACTAGAGGTAACTAATGCAATCTATATTTTATTGAACAAAACAAATTATTATTATTATTAAATATTTTCTAACATACTTGGTTTCTCAGTTCATCATTCTTTTATAATTATTTAAATGTTAATACTCGCTGTCTGTGTTGGCAACCCGAACATACATATGATTCGATTTAAAAGTAGTCAAAGTTATTAGATATTCGTGTCAGTGCAAGGGTCTCTAGTCCTTACTAACCGTTGAACTAGTTCTTGGCGCATAGCACTGTGCCGTCGATTTCTGCTATCTGAGCTGTTAAGTTGGGTTTGAATTCAGTTTTGGTTAAGCTGAGGCGAATCCGATTTGACTTGCGGTGGTGGTGGGTTTCGACCGGTACAATATACATGTATAGAAATTTATCTCTGGCAAAACAGAAATAGATACAGTACCTTATGGTGAGTACGATATAGTATCTGAGCCAATGCAACCTATTGACTTGTTGAAAATATGAAATTAGTGAAATATTTCATAGTGGAAATATATGCATAGTTTTTATTATATTGCTATCAATAAAAAGGTTTTAAAGTCATCAGTAAAAGCGCATGCCTGTATGACCGAGAATCCCATACCTGTATATCAAATCACACAAAGTAAAATTTACTTCTATTGGGTAAAAGGAGCTCAGACCACTTCCATTACTTATAAACATTGTAAATAGCTTTAGGGATTTATTATTTTTCTTATTTAAAATTGTACTTTATCTATTTCAATGCCTCGAATATATATGGTTTGGAATAATTAATTATTTAGTATTTTGTTATTATATCATCATTAGTATGAAATGGTGGTGGGTATTTGGGATTAAATAAATATTTAATCATAATATTAAACTTGTTTCGGTTTCGTATTATTATTTATATTGATAAAAATGTATTCTTTCCTTATCAACCACGTACCTGTAATAATCATTTAACTTACCCATTTGAAGACCCTAGATGTAGAGTGACTGAGCTAGCCACAAAGGGATATCGCTCTACCGGGGTGTTGAATCTTCTTCTCATGCTTCGCTGGACATATGGTATTGCACATCCTTCTGGGAGGGGGAAAAATTCATTTTTATTCTTTTCTAGAAGTGGCGCGCAAAAGTCTATTTTGTAAATAGATTTTTCAAAGGTGTGTACTTGCCATTGTTCTAAATATTTGGGCATTCAAATAAGATGTCAACAAAAGGGTGTTTTTAACTGGAAGAATCCTGTCAATCCACTCTTCTACCAGTTTAGCTGGAAGTACCAATATACATGAGTACAGACAATCGGCTAAATTGGTATCCATTTCTTTTCCTGTTAAATCTTGTTCACTTCATGCTCAGTGCAAGATTAGGATTAGGAAATCCACAGGGAGAATGGTCTGGTACTATATATATATATATAAATATATATATATATATAAATATATATATATATATATTGGTGAACTGGTACAATATATATATATATATAAATATATATATATATATATTGGTGAACTTTATGTTTTAAAATAAGATGTAAGATACTCACTAATAAACTACCTGCAACAAAGTATGTAGCTTTTTAAAACAGATTCTCTTTCAATCATTAAAAAACTAATAGTTTATGTTTTTATATTGCCAATCAGTAATATTATGCCTTTTTCATATATTAGATATTATTTATTTATTAACTTATTCATTTGCTATTTAACTGTATTGAAATTTTGTGGTATTTATAGAGGTTTTATGCAGAGATGGATGGGTTTATCATAACAATGCCTGCTACTTTTTTGATAATACAAGATTACCATGGTATGAAGCTGAAGATTTATGTAAAAGTCTAAAAAGTCATCTTGTAGATATAAGAAATCAAAAAGAGAACGATTTTCTTGCAGGCAAGAATCCTTTTTTTATTTAAAATACAATGATTATTTTATGAATTGCATCATATTAAAATATAACAAAAATGCCTTATCTATATAAGATGTTTAATATTTCAACAAACAATGGTTTTTCATTTATTTATTTAACTGTAGTTTCTGATAAAAGTTAGTAATCTGGTCGGTATATTAAACAATTATATAAATTTATGATTTATAATTTCCTTTAACTGTTTAATTATGGATAATGCATAAAGATGTACTTGCAACATCACGTGGTCTAATTAAACATCCCTATATAATATGACTCTTTAACACAAAGTTTGTTAATTATGACAAATATTTAGATGTTAAATGTAGAGTTATACTAAGATATACCGTATTTATATTTGCATGAAAATTACCCAAAATTAAAATGTTGCGGCCCAGTCATATGTAGTTGTAAAAGTATTACTATATTAGAAGATATGAAAAATGTTTTAAATTAACATTTTTTATAATCATACTATTTTTGCTGAAAATGTTCAATGATATTTCATTCAAATTAGCATAAATTAATATAAAAATAAAATATAACAATAATATCTTTTAATAAGGTTCAAAAAATATTAGAAAGTAATTAAATGGCCATTGAACATCAAAGGTGATATAATGTTTATGAGTTTCAAATAACAGAATAACGATTTGACCCATGGAACGTTATCTCTTTACTTTTTCACTTTTCCTTCGCATTAAATCACAAAACATGTTTTAAGATGAGTATAAGTAAAGTCTTAGTTATAACCAGAATCCAAGAAGTTTGAAAGTAATATAGTTTTAACAAAAACATAATTTAATAATTAGTTGCTTGAAATGTAGGAAATGTTTGAACACCAGAAATTGCATATTCAGCTTCAGACGTTTAAACTTTAGTTCTTGAGACCATCATTTTACGAAAATAAAAAAACCATATAAAATTTATAACTCTTATAAATTTGCATTAATTATTATGTATAATAAAAAGCAATCTAAAAATATCTAATGAAAACAATGATTGTCGCTTGCTATTATATTATGTATAACAATAATTTGCTCTGTAGCTCCTTCAAATAAACAATGTTTTATTATCAGAAAATTAATCTCAATATTATTTTATTATTTATTGTTTGTTTTTTTTCTTGTTCTGAAAGACTTTCAAAGTTTATTCCTTATATGATTCACTCCATCTCTTATTATGGATGGTTGGATGGATGGATGGATGGATAGATAGATCGATAGATAGATAGACAGATAGATAGACAGACAGACAGACAGGCAGACAGATAGAAAGACAGACAGATAGATAGATAGATAGATAGATAGATAGATAGATAGATAGATAGATAGATAGATAGATAGATAGATAGATAGATAGATAGATAGATAGATAGATAGATAGATAGATAGATAGATAGAGAGACAGACAGACAGATAGATAGACAGACAGACAGACTGACCGACAGACGGACGGACGGACGGATAGATGGATAGATAGATAGATAGATAGATAGATAGATAGATAGATAGATAGATAGATAGATAGATAGATAGATAGATAGATAGATAGATAGATAGATAGATAGATAGATAGATAGATAGATAGATAGATAGATAGATAGATAGATAGATAGACAAGCAGACAGGAAGGCAGGCAGGAAGGCAGGTAGGTAGGTAGGTAGGCAGGTAGGTAGGTAGCTAGGTAGGTAGGTAGATAGATAGATAGGTAGATAGATAGTTAGATAGATGGATGGGCGGACGGGTCAATATATCTTTACCCTTTTCAATGTATAATGATAATTTTTTTTTTCCAAAATAATATGGATAGCCAAAAAACACACAGACATAAGTGGATATTTGATCAATTAGTCTTAAACTTTAGTTTAATACAAAAATAAACAGGTTAAAATTCTCTTATTTTGATATCTAATGAATTAGATATATTTTGTTACTAAAATTTATAATCGAAATTGACCTTGAAATAAAATACAGGTCAGTAATTGAATTCTTGAAAATGGGAATTCATTCTTACATCATGATTTAAACGATTAGCAACTGAAGTTAGTATGATTTCTGATTCTAATAATCAATAATAATTTACTTGCATTTATTTTGTTGGTAATGATAATGATGATGATGACAATATAACAATAATAAGAATTATATTTTTTTGTCATTTGTCTTGTGGATTCTTTTCATGGTTGTTTGATATTATTACGAAAGTTTAACTTCAATAAATGATTGTTTAGGTAATTAGAGTATCAAAAATTGTATTCCAATATCACAGCATGAGTATTTGCAGCAAATTCTCATTAAAACAGTGAAATATTCTAACACTTATTTCAAAGTATGGAATTTCCACGTTTACCTAGTGAAGAATTAGTGCTTTGTGATTACTGGATGAGTAAACTATTCAAATACTATTCATATAAATACAATACCCCTCTCTGTTACCAGAAATTAGCTCTTTGCAAAGATAAAATGAAACCATTTATGTTTACGAAAATTGATTCTGGCGATTGAGGATAATACTTCGCTATACAAACCTCTTGGATAAATTATCAATTCAGTCGTTACATGATATAAATGCTGTTGCATTTACTAATTATCATTATTAATAGTTTAGAGATGGAAAAAAGAAGGGGGGGGGTTAGAATTTATAAAGTTAACTTCGTGGGAGTGACTAGTGAAAATCGTATTTTATAAAAAATGAATTATACCATTATAATTTAATAAAAGCAAATTATCTAAGAAAAAGGATCAAAAATCAATTGAGTAATCGATTTAGATAGAATTTTATTTGTTTGTAGAAGAGTATATGTGTAAAATTTGTGGAAAATTTTAATTATAGAATTAATTATTAATCAATAAAAATAATGTGGGATCTTGAAGGAAAACTGTTTTAAATAAAAAAAAAATTGTTTAACTATCTCATTCTTAGATGCCAATTCCCATTCAGAATCCTGGGTTTAAAGTTAGTTTGTTATACAGATTTTTTTATTAAAAAGCATGCATTTTTATTCTTTTAGAGGGATTTCCATGAGCAAGAAAAGTTTTAACAAAACCTTGTGATATTTATAAAATTGTGAATAAATAATTTGTAAAACAATAGCAATGAACCGGTCAAAATTTAGATATAATTAGATTTGTAAGTCAATCATTCAGGAATTGAAGGGGGAATACAGACAGGATAAAAATTTAACCAGTTCTTAAGGAGGGGGCTCTCTTCATCATCAGGCTATCTAGAGGAGCTCGTGAGGTTAAATTATCAATTTTTTAATACTAAAATTTTAACTCTTATTTTTAATTGCCTGGTTTTTTTTCTGAATGAGAAACTTTATCAAAAAAATATTAATATTGTAAGAAATGGTCAGTGAGTAAATTTTTATATTATGCATGTACTTGTTTCTCCTAAAGTTAACCAATTTCATTATTTTTTTCCATACAAATGAAAGAAGATAAATTTTAATTTTATTCAAAATAAATGTGGAACTGAATTCTAATGCTAATGTTATATATTAAATCACATTTGAAATATGCACTGTATCGTTGTGAATTATAGTAACCATTCTTCAATGAAAATAACGATTAATAAATGAAAAGAAATATAATTAGTAACTAACTAAAGATGCTACCAACCTATAACAAAATTAAAGGAACATTTTGAGAATATATGGAGAAATATGTGGATAAATGAACTTCTCTCAGTAAAGCTACATTAAACCAACATATATAAATATATATCACCCAGTGGATGACTTGTGTGATCAAGTCGAAACGTTGGTATATCAATATTTAAATTTTTTAACACGGATGAAACACAAAATGTTTATATATATATATATATATAAACAGAAAAGCTGGTTATCTTCCACTATGGAATGTAATCTAATGCAAGGAACACAAAATGAATAAAAAATTTAATATCAAATGAAAGACTACTGTGGTCAGTTATAAGGATTACAAATATCTAAAAGTGATTTCAGAAAAAAAAAAAGACATTGGATTAATATTTTATGCGTTTAAAAAGAAAAATCGATTATGTACTAAAACTTCAAACATAAATAAGAAACTTCTAGGATTAATTCATTAAAAGTTATTAAAGTTTCCCAATGGATTATGTAATTCATATGTATGCACACAGAACAAAACAAAACAAAATAAAAACAAACACAAATTAAATAAGATTTGTAGCAAAATGTAAAAAAATCTGGAGGATGATTTAGGAGGACTGTTTAAGTTTAATTTTATTACTTGATATTATTGTTTTTTCTAGTATTAAATTTAAATAGATGAGCAAAAGAGGTAATCATATGCCTAAGTTTGAATTTAATTTATATTAATGTTATTTATAGTTGAGTTACTATAAAATTTTAAAATATGCCTTATTTAAATATTAAATTGATGCTTTACTCTTAATTAAAAGAATGAGAGATATAAGTAAGAACGTTTATTATACGAACTGTTTTTAAAAGATCAGGTATTATATATATATATGAAATGCATGTTGTGATAAAATGCAATAACTATGTTCTAAAAGTGCAGAAAGATGATTTTGCAAGTGATACACACTTCTTATTTTATTATTATCATCTTAAAAGCTAAATGAAGTTTAATGCAAGCTGATTTATGATTAAAAAATTGTTGACTCATGTGTCAGTGCAATATTTTGTAGAGATAGTTTAAGTGTAAAATTTTTATATGTGGTCAAATTAGTGTGAGATCCATGTGTATGTGGTTGGTTAAAGAATCACCACCTACGTAGTGAAGTTTTAGTTTAGCTTGCTCACTAAAATATTTACTAAAATTTTATGAAATATTTACATATAGTGAATGAGTTTCCCACTTTGTTATTTCTACACTGTAAGATGATTTCTTTATTGATACCCAGAATGTGTTAGGCATACCCATATATCTTTGTATGACTAGCAATGAATCCTAGCATGCCTCAACCTTAATGAAAAGGTATTTTTCTCTTACTGGGGGCTTTGCCAACTTACATCAATGCTGACTTCGTTTCCTCATGGGTGTACATCATTTAAGGCACAGAAAAGCATAGGTTATGAATATTGTTTACAGGGTCGTAAAATTAATTTGATATTTCTTGATTAGTATGTATTAAATGTGTAAATTATTGTACTGAGATATTGCATTATTTAAATGCTTTATTTCACTAATAAGAGCCAAGAATAATGATTAAGTTCAATATTGAATTTCACCTGGGTCTCTTTTTACGTGGACTTATTTAACACAATTTTGAAGTTATGCGATTCATGTTTCATCGGAAGTCGAACTCCAATAATGCGCTATTACTTTTAATAATAAATTTTGCACACTTACGTTATATTGAAAGTAATAGCACATTATTGGAATTCGACTTTCATCTTAGTAATTTCAATATTTTCAGTGCTTTATAATAGTAAGATTTTATGCAATAATGAAATTAAAATCATGATTTCCACATTTTATGTATACACACATTAAATTTTACAAGATTATACTGTAAATTTGTTCAAACATTGTGCATGTTAATTTTGCATTTTAAATCACATTCTGTTTTTGCTTTTAAAAAAGAACATAATCAATTATTAATCATTTAGTGTCTGCAAGTTTATTTTTAAAAGGTGAGTAATAGCAGTGGGCACAATTAAATTTGACAATTAAAAATTAAAATCTGATTTTTAATTGTAATTAACAATTTAAAAATTACTTGGCAACGGAATTGAAAATTAAAAAATTAAAGACAAAAATAAGAATTTAATTTTTAGTTGTTAGTTTTAATTAAATTTTCCCCAGCAGTGGTGAATAAATGTCTTTTTATTATCATAAGTCTAAGTTCATAAACAATTAATAAAATCATCATCTCAAAGATTAATTACTAATTACGTTGTCAACAGAAAACCATTAACACAACATGAGAGTGCAAACGAAAATATTTTTCGGCAAATAGCGAAAATAATTAAAACGTGTATAAAAATGTAAATTATGCATAAAAGCATATTATTTTGAATAAAATTAAATATTATAGTTAAAAAAAGTTTGTCTTGTATCAATTTTTTTCAAATTTGAAATTTTTTATTAGTCATATTTTATTTCCTTATTTTTTTTGCGCGAATTTTAGAGTAATTTTACATTGGTGCTTTGATTTTATGCGAATTTTGAAAAATCACAGACCACATCCCCTCTTTTTCAATGTAAGTTACATCTATTTTGCGCGATTTCGTTTGCGCATGTTTTCTGAGGAAGCTATCTATCACGTAAAACGAGACCCAGGTGTGCTTTATTTCACTAATAAGAGACAATAATAATGATTAAGTTAAATATTGAATTTAATAATTAAATAAAAAAAACATGGGAAGCAGCAATGCTAAGCAGTGTGTATCCAAAGTTCTATTTACAACCAGCTGATAACTTGCTGGAATGGTAAGCCAACTAAAGTATTGTTATTTTAGGGACATTAGTATAAGGTTTGTATGCATGTAAAAAAATGATCGATCTGAGTACCTGTTCTTAAACCCTTAAATAGTAATTTAATTAATGAGAAGGGAAGTAATGCATAAAATATCTCCAATTTAAAGCATATAGTTGACATATATTAAGTTAATTTAATTAGTGTAAATTATTAGCTTCTTTTTATATGTAGAGCTTCATAAATCATATTATTAATCGTAAAATAAAGTATTTATTTGAAATCTTAAAAATATAGGAAGAAATTTGATATTTATTATATCTCAATATTAAGAATTGTTAAAGTAAATAGTATAATAATTTTTCTATTTCATAGCGATTATAAACCCCAGTTCAGTAAAAATTAAATAATATTTGTTATTTATCATGTAGCAAGATCAACTATTTATTTATATAATTTTTTATACGGTTGAAGAACAGGGAATTGCTATGAGGAATCTTGTAAATAATGTAGATTTTTTTATTTTATCTTTGTTAATAAAATTGTTATTTTAAAATAAACTTTTGTCTACGTCTCACTGTTTTGTGGTCTAAATTTCTAGAGATCCTAATCATGCACTGATACACTATCACTTAAATTTGAAATATAACTTACTTTGTTAAATCATAACAGATTAAAAAAATTAAAAGATTATTTTATAAAATTCCTTGAACACTGCAGAATTCATTCATAATTGGGTAATGTTAATAGAATAATTCAGCACATTTAGATTAAACATTTATAATAGACAGTAGGATTATTGAATTATATAGAGGGCATGGGTGGATATAAAATCCTTTATCCATCTGCTGTATTCAAATACCTTCCCAGGTGAAGTTGTTAATAATTTTGTTTAATGAGCATAGTATTTATAATATGTTATTTTTAAAATTTATATTTAAAAACTTAATCTTAATCATTGGAAATTTAAAGTAAGTGGACATTGGCTATATTAGATTCAGCCAAGGTCAACTATGGATGTAGTCACTGGGATAGTATTTATTTATCACCAATAATTCATAACAGATTGTATAGACACCTTATTATTCTAAAACCCTGAGGAAAGATTATCTTAGGGAAAAAGAGAGCTAGTATAATGGAAATTTTTAGAATGAAGTGAAATAGTAGTACAGATGACCTATGAATGCGAGTGTGGTAGAAGGATGGATTGGGTGGATGGTGATGGGCATAGAGATATTTTAATTCTTTTAAAATTTTAATTGTGACTTTGATGATAGATGGATCTTTTTTGGGTTTTACCATTTATTAGTTTTTGCATAGATTGCATGTTTAGATAAAATCGCAATTATCTTTATCGATACTAAAGCTATATGTTAAGAACTGTTTTGTCAGAAGTAGCAATGAGACGAATTAAAGAATATTCATTCATCTGTACATTAAATGATTGTACAATCAGCTAGATTAACAGAAAGTTTAATATTTCTTTTCATTTTACAATCAGCTAATCTATTAAAGTTGATTTTAGAAGAAGAAAAAGAAATAAATAATGGGCTTTCATTCGGGTTAATATGCTAAATTTCATGAACATTTATTTAAACTGTTTGGCTTTTTTTAATATTTCAATAAACTCTCTCATAGTTCTTAAATCATACTTTTCCGAAGTACCTAGTATTTTAATATTGACAAAGTAAGGGGTGTGAACAATTTTTAAATAATATGATATAAAAGCTGATATAATTAACTTTTGATTACAGGCATTTGTATGCTCTCTAACTCTGATATTAATTGTCTATATGATTAACCCACAATTTTTTTGGGCATTGTAAACAGGACATTTCATAGATATCATAGATTGATGTTCTAAAAATAATGGTTCTTTAGGCTTATGAAAAAACAATTTCAGCATATAATTTTAAAAATCTTCATTATAATATATATATATATTGTAACGGTTCACATATATATATATTGAAACAGTGAGATTCGTATTCGAATCTCAAGTTTCACCTTTTTCTGTCATCTCTCACTGACCGGTCTATCCCACCCAAATTTAAACTTTTTGGTATCGAATTGTGTGTGTAACAATATTAAAAATGTATAAATATATGTATAATTCAACATAAACATGCACACATTTCGATCTCAAATTAAAGGCAATAAATACGGATAAAATAATATAATTTAGATTCCTTTTTAGTTAAATAAATTTTGTGTAATCATAATCATTTATTTTGAATTTTATAAAGTTCGTATTTGTTGCTAATTTAAATTTCGTTAAATAATAATTCTAACAAAATCTGATGTATTAATTAATTAAAGTTAAAATAATTTTATTCCCTTTTGTCTTTGAAAATTTAAAAGCATCGGTCAGTGATAGATAATAAATTAATTATAGCAAAATTCCAAAAGAATGTAATTAACGAATGTAAAGAAAAACAAACAATAGCACAGCAAATTTCTTTCTAATTAAAACCAGCAGAGCATTGATTATCCTGAGGGCAAGATAAATAAAACCTAAAAATATCTCAACAGAAAATTTAAAAGATCAAGATAAAAAAAGGAGGCCATCTTAGACTTGCTGGAGACTTGCACTTGAATTTTAGCTTTGATCTCGAGTGGAGCGTCTAAAATATCTTAAATAAATTAATACTGCAAGGTATGACCGAGTAAGCACCGAAATTATTCTCCACCGGGAGATGGCCCACCATATGCCGAGCTTCACCTTGCCCATCGTAAAAACACCAAAATGATCTGCTGCCTGAAATAAACAAGAAAGCCGCTGCTGTTAAAAATCAATAAAACAACATGCCCAGGACAAGAAAGAAAACCTCTAATTACGAACAGTCTGCTATTAAACCAATGGACGAAAACATCTTATAAAACAGGTACCTGTGTGTGTATTCCAAATTATAGAGTACTCTAGTAATAATAAGCTATAGCTCATCTCCTATTATTTGTATAACTCCTAAATGTTAAAATTGTAACTTTGAGAAACTAAAATTTGAGAATTCATGTAATCTGTAAATTTTTCGCATAATCTAGCTTACCCTCCCTCTATCACTTCTTAGGTGTGTGTTTCTTAAATCTACATTTCATTTATAATTATCATTGAAATATTACCTTCTCATAATTATCTTAGTTTTAAAGCTAAATCCATAATCGCTTGAACAGTGAATGCGTGTCGAATTATCATTAATATTTGCTTTTATAAATAACTTAAATTTCATATAAATCGACACGCATTCAAAGAATCAGTTATTGTAATGCAGGGTCTACTCCTCTGTAATAGCTGGCATACTCGCTGTAATAATTCCCTTTTTAGATATTTTTTATTATTAAATGTTAATGAATAATTATGTAAATTTCATTTCTTTGAGAGTCACCAATTTTCTTTCAGTCAACGGTGATAATGTTGGGCCGAGTTTGAAATCTAGTTAAATATGACCACAATCTTTTAGATATTATACATGTTACGTTTTGAAGCCCCGATGGCTCATTCCACGCCGTGAATACTCCGGATTCTCTAGGGTTGAATTAACCCCAGTCGTCCTACACAAGCGGACATGATAATGTTCCCGTAGGGCTTGACGACCGTCACGCAGCCAGCTGGCAAATTGCGACACGGACCACTTGTCCCTGGTTATGCTCATGTGACACCTTACCTCTTCGGGTCGCGGCAGAGACCAACCCGAAACCCTTATAACTTATTCACGGCATTGCAGTTTCAGCGCTGCCATTTTACATCGCCCTTCTAAAGCGTACCACGTGTTCTTTTATTTAGTTTATTATTCTCTCTATCACTCCGCCTCGGCATTATCTTCGTCATATACTCTCAAATAAATGTTTGCCCTTTGTCGGAAAATAAATATTTTATTAAATAAATGTATGTCCACCGTTACTGATGACTCTTGCAGTGCAAAGTATAAATTCCTTACAGCACGCATTAGAAATACTCACTCGAGAACCCTAGGTAGCTAGATTACGCCTTTATATAAATAAATGCTCCATATAAATAAATGTATTTATATATATATATAATATTATCAATTAGCTGTTGAGACTTTGAATTTAAAATATGATTAATCACATTAATAATGTTTTCTTTTATTAAATACGTAAATAAATAATTCTAAATATACGTCTGTAGTTAAGTTTTCATTTATTCGATGCCCATTATAGACATTTCCTCGATTATATATATTAATTAATATTCGTTTGACAACTCGGAAACAAAACCCATGAATCTCGTGCATCTCCCTGACCCCCGTGCCTAAAGAAGTGTTTACTTATGTCGCATCAGAGGCGTTATTCCGTAGATTGTATTGTGGAACCGATAAACTATGTTCGAACTCAGTATTACCAGTGGCTTCGCTACTCAATGGTGCTGCTGTTCTGTGTGGTGGTCGAATTCTGCACTATGTTAACAAGATACACGTGTTTTGACTGTTACAATATATATATACATACATACAGTGAGTAGATGTGTGTATATACGAGTCACATGATTCATCTACTTTAACTTTACAAAATGACATCGGATAGAATCAATATTTTCATAAAAATATAAGAGAAGGTTAGAATAGAAAAGAAAGATGTTGGGGATAAGTTAAATTTAAATATATATATATATATAAAACTTGTCATTCCTTTGTGGATTTATTTTAAATAATGTCTGAAAATATTTTGTTAAAGAATATTTTTTTAATTAAAGGAAAAAAAATTATGTAATTAGAAAAAAAAAGTTATGATTAATTAAAACCATTGAAAATAAATTAATCAGTTTCTGGGATTAAAACTTCAGAAACTGATTACAGAACAACAAAAGGTAATCTTGACAAAATTGAGATTTTTTTTTATTAGTAGTAAAATTCAGATTAAAGATCAGAAATGTTGATAGCATGATTAAGATAGTATGGGGGGTATAAAAGGAATTACAAGGACCATTTTTTAAAAAACAAAATTAAGAAAAAAAGTGAAAAAGAAAAGAGAAAGGAGCAGAAAAGAAATAAGAACCAAAATCTATAAGCAGCATGGCAAAATTATTCTTTTGAAACAAGGCCAAGACAAACATGAGTGGTTAAACACAAAGCTGTGTCCAGCTGTTTTTCCAATGCTCATCCTCTGACCACCATTTGCAGAATGCTGTATATACTTGACTGACCTGCCTGCCATTCATGCTTCAACCCACCACGCTAAATCAAGGAAACCTTCCACACTGTATGATGCAGATAACAGAAGGAGAAGCTTCATTCATCATATAAAATAAAATAATAATAATAATAATAATAATAATAATAATAATAATAATAATAATAATAATAATAATAATAATAATAATAATAATAATAATAATAATAATAATAATAATAATAATAATAATAATAATAATAATAATAATAATAATAATAATAACAACAACAACAGCAACAGATTAATATAGTGGTAATAAGATCAGATCATACAATAAGAAGCATAAATAACTGGTGATAATAAAAAAATTAACAAAATAATTATTCTCATAAGCCATATTGCTAGCATAAAATTTAGAAAATTACTATAAAATATAATTAACCATAAAATGACTCCAAGTGAAGACACTCAAGGATTATTGAAGCTTTATTAAAGTATATTGAAGCCCTTATAATTGGGCATCCATTCTAACCTATAATGAAAGAGGAATATAATGGCTAAATTGTAGCAAGAATAATATATGCAGCTATAGAGAATAATGTAATGCTGAGACTACTAATATTATTAATACTAAGGCTAAGCTCAGTGGGTGGTTAGTTATCTTAATATTTACTACAGAGACATTCATTAAAATAAAAGGTAATTTCAAAACAATAATAACCTACACTACTATAAAATAAATAAGTAAACTAGGAAGAGGAAAAACTTCACTTATTCCTATGCAACAATTTTGGAACATATATTTTTCCTCTATCAAAATCCATTATCTGAGCAACATATATAATTTACATTTAATGTAATACCTTCTAATAGAATCCATCTAGTTATTAACAAGAAAATTTCTTATGGAGCAAATATTTCTCATTATTAATTTTTTGTTGCCGTGATCTGATCTACTATAATCTTGTGGAGTAAAATGTAATGTATTTTCTAAAGTACAATAAATCATACATGTTTCTTATGTCACATCACCAACTTTTGCATTAATAAAATCAATTACAATAACTAATGAAATAATAATAATGAATGATATCAGGGTGCTTTTTAAATAATTGTAATGCTAATCAACATCTTATGTTGTTGATACATGAATGGCAACTTAGTAGACTAAAGAAGATATAGACATACACTTCTCTTATAAGCTAATGTATCCTAATATATCATAACAATAATAATAATTAATTAAAAAAGTGTTTAATATACGCAATAAATTGCATAAAAGAAATATAAATTTGGAAAAATAAAGTCTTTTACCCAGGATGACAGTCGAATAATTAGAAAGAAAGGATACCTTTTATATCTTTCAACTGTTCATCAACAATGTGTTCTTTGTTTGAAACAAATAAACAATATGCAGTCTGAATAAATGATGAGTTCAAAGATAACTTAAATAACCTTTTCTTCTTTTAAATAAATTCCAATCTTTGGAAAACATCACTTACGCAATCTTTGCATGATCAAGTTTATATTTTGGAATCTGTATAAGAATCGGTTATCTGATTTACCAAGATTCCTGTCATATATTAAAGAATTCAGGACACAGGAAATCATATATAAAAAACAAAATCTAAATATTAATGACAATAAATGGATTTATTAATTTTTTTTCTAGAAATAAGAACAAAAAAATAATAAAGTAACTGTCATAAGGTAAATATAAGCACTATTTCTTTTATACAGCATGCACCCAAAACAAAATGGCCAAAATAATTACCTGCATGCTAACCAACTGCTCATTTATAATATAAACATATGGGCGATTTAACACTCTTTATATTAATACAGCTATTACACTACTTAAACCATTTCCATTTTTGCATATTTCAGCTAAGTTATTTTATTAAATAATTCTTTCATAAAACTTTTAAATTATAATAAAGCAAAACAATATCTAAATACATTGTTTTGTTCAGTAAGCAATTGTTATTTGTAAGATTAAAATTTATGATGCTATTGTTAATACTTAAGATACATTACATATTTTTAAACTTTAATCTGAATTAACAATTGCTTAAATTTCACCAATGGACTGAAATAATAAGGACAACTATCATGAAAGCATAAACAAGACAATTAGTGTCTAGCATAATGTTCTTAATTAAAGAAATATGGAAAATACATCAGAAGCCATACACACAACATACAATAGTTTTGTCTATGTCCATATAAAAAAATATTTAACTTTTTAAAATTTCTTAATGATCCATCAATGAGTAACCTCCAGATGGTGAAAATGATGATATTTCACATAGAATGAAATTGCAAATGTGTATCTCTTATTATTCTATGTACTAAAATAAGCATTAAAAATTACATTTACTGGTTTTATTTTTGAACTGCTGGCAAAGCATAACAGCACAAAGTATACACTATTATCATTTATCAAAACACTACATATGGTCAGCAGCCCTGAAGCAACTAAGTACTTCAAAATTTACCCTATCATTGCCATACAAATTTAAAGCAATGATACATCACCTTACATGGTGAAAAATAACTACACATCATCATGACAATTTTAAAAAGACTCCTCAGAGCAACACTATACAACTGGAAAAACTTCATACCAGATTCCCATATCCTTGGCCTAGGTATATAAATGTGTGGACATGGTTTCAACATGTAGAAATGGAAGACATGCCATGGTCACAATCCTCTCTAAGGATTAAAACTACACTAACTAAACATAAATAACCAAAATATTAAAATATAATTCTCTCATGGAATAAACAATGGGGATAGTACTCTACATCCACCAAAGCATAATATCTACTACAACTACATGATTCCCATACTGATCAAATATAAGCAAGCACAATTTTCAACAAAACAATGGCAAGATAAATAATTCTTACATTGGAAGTTAACTTTAAAACAAATGTGTACATTAAATACTGTATAAAACCAACACAAATATAATTAGTCAAATGACTATAAAATAATTTATAATAGCATAATCAAATTTTCAGTAATAACAAATACATACATTCAATGGAAAAGCATTAATTCTATATAAATTCAAGTAGACATACCAAATATAGACAAATATTAAAAATGTAAGACTAATAATTATCTATTCCAAATTGAAAACTTCATATTAAGCTAATTATAATAGATAAAATATTACTATGAGCTTCTGCTAAATTATAATGGCTGTTTACCCATAGGTCAAAGATTACCAAAACATTTTATAAATATAAGAAGTGTGTCTCTTTACCTGAATAAACAAATAAACAAAGTATATTATTGTACCTTTCTCTGTCATCAGAGTACTTACATATCTATAGCATAAATTATATATAAAAAAATCTTAATAGAATATTAAATAAGACATTATAATAATACTCAAAATAATAGCAAGCAACTATTACTACAATATATATATATATATATATATATATATATATATATATATATATATATATATATATATAGTATATATATATCTATATATATATTTCCATAGTTTATATTTTATGTTTATTCCACAGAAGCTGTCAAATGTGGGATAGCGATCTCTTTTTGTCCAGCAGATTATTTTTGAAGGTAGTGCATCTTTACTAGTCACATTTCTATGTGATAATAATATACTAGACATTATTACTTTATAGCAAACAGACAATATAAATGACAACAATATAAACATTTTCTGCAGAATTTTGGCTCCATTTATATTTTTATTATATGAACTAAGTTATAACTTATCTAAGATATTCATCTTCAGCAGCAAAAGGATTATTAGGAGAATTTTTATTAAGTTTTCATCCACAATAATAGATTCAAATGAATAATAGCAGTTCTTGCATTTTGATATTATTCTTAACAATAGATTATTGTTTGCATTTCATTAAAGTAATTAAAAAAATACTATTTATTTTTAAATTTCATAATTCTAAAATAAGACTTATAGTGTATAACATAATTTATCATTAGTCATTAGTTCCCTGTCATTCAATATATTCCTTTGCATATTAATACAGCAGACACATTTAACAGTTCATTATCTATAAATGAAGTAAGCAAGTATTTCAACTCTAAAAAATATTAAAGTTCACACATTGACTGAAAAGTTTTTTTTTACATTTTAAATAAAATGAGAATATAAATAACGTCTATCTAAGTAGGTCAGCAAACATTTGAATCTTACACATTTACTGAATTTTTATTATTTTTAATAAAATCAATGTATAGATAACTTTTGTCTAATTAAGTCATCAAGGATTTGGAATTCACTCCTATTACTAAAAAGTTTTTCACCAATAAGTATATTAAAATAAGCCAATTTTCTACCATTTGAAAACAGCATTTTCTTTTGCAGGTTCGCTTCCCGGCCCATGCTTTGACACATGAAAAAAAAATAATATATTTTTTTTTTAGTTTGTTACTTTTCACTTCGACTTAATAATGATAAAATATACCAAATACAGACTATAACAAATGGTTAGTACAAAGTTTCTAAACCAGTTAATACTTAAACACATACAGTTTGATTTAAAAATCTTTATTGTTCACAAAGTTTGATTATCAATTTTTATAAGCTATCGCTATATAAAAATATTTTATAAGAATGTGTCTGTTAGTTTTCACTTTTCTATTTATTTAAAATATATAGCACATATAAATGGAGATACATGGACTTCAGGAAATGACATTGATGATGAAGGCTATTGGAAATGGCATGACCATTTTGCAGTATGTTGACAGTAAATATATATTCAATTTCTGTTGAGTAATTTCAAAATAAAAATATAAATATGACTATTTGTATTTTTATTATTTTTAGATCAATTTTACTAGCTGGAGGAAAGGTCATCCTAGCAGTTATTTCTACCATGAAGACTGCCTTGCTCTTTCTCGAGAAAGAGTATTTGGAAAAGCAGAATGGTATGATGATGCTTGTGATCATAAAAGACCTTTTGTTTGTAAATACTATTTAGATACAGGTAGGTTTACTTATGTAAATTCAATCATTTTCAACTAACGGCAACTGATGTACATCATCTTGATTTAAAAAAATATTAATATAAAATATATTTAATTTAATTTAAGCTTTTTTTTTTAAATTTTAACTTTGGCATTAAAAAAAAGTATAACCAATATTTTCTGCTTCAAAGGATTGTATGATTTTATCAGTGATTTGTGTTGTCACATTGTTATTCATTTTCATGCATTTTATTTTTAACAATTTGATTTTATTAAAAAGTTGTGTTTTTCATAGTATTTCTTAAAATTATAAAAAATTAAAGACACCTTGTAAATATATACATATATCAATTTTGAAAATAAAATAATCAAATTATATAAGTAATCAGAATAAAAAATATGTATAAGTCATTGTGGTCTGGGTCAACTGTTGAGCATGAAATATGCACCTGGGAATCATAGATCTTTTTTACATTTTTGGGAGTATGTTTATAATTTCATTCCTCCACAAGGTGTTAAAAGTGGATAGAAACCAGTCCCTAGCTTGAGTGAACATGGTAGTGAAAATTACACTACAGAATTATTATTTATTATTGGATAATATCTAGTCTAGTGAATGATTAATAAAAATTATTAATATAATTCCATTAAGTGATTTATGTTAAAGTTATTATGGCAGTTCATTTAACACTTATCATATATATATATATATATATATATATAAGCTATAGGAAATCACATGGAAGCTAGCTCTAATACTTATATGGTGTATACCTTTATAAGTTAATAATCTAATCCTTATTTAATCTATTTAAACAAAATATACCTAAATTATATGTTATGGGTCATTGTTTATTCAGGCAATTTGTTTAACAAAAGAAATAAAGATAATTACTTTAATTAGTAATACAGTATATTTCATAAATAATCCTAGTTTGATACATTAAACCACGTATGGTGTTAAACAATTAATGGTACTTTGGTATTATTCCTGCAATGAAAAAAGATAGGAAGCCTGTTCACATTCATGAAAAATATGTAATCTTGTGATGATGTCAAATTGAAAGAAAAAAACCCTTTGATGTATATTGAATAACATGTTTTG
The DNA here is from genome assembly GCA_028023455.1 of Epiperipatus broadwayi. Classification (NCBI taxonomy): domain Eukaryota; kingdom Metazoa; phylum Onychophora; class Udeonychophora; order Euonychophora; family Peripatidae; genus Epiperipatus; species Epiperipatus broadwayi. The sequence goes on from JAQFVV010013335.1 coordinate 29,661, forward strand.
ATTATTGTTATTTTGCATTATTTATATTTGTCAGTTGCAAAAACATTGTTTTTTTTTTCAAAATCTGGTTTGATTGCTGCAATTTTGCATTATTTATATTTACATTATTTATATTTGACAACTGACAACAGCCTTTTTTCATAAAAAAAATCAACAAGGTCGAATTCTTTCTCAACAGTGAATGTTTGGTGGGATATGAAGATAGATTGACAAGACTTTTATCATGGCAGTTAAAGATCGAACAGTGGCGAAACTTATAATTTGGTGGATCCAGAAACTGGGGTTCATACCCAAACAGTCAAAAGACTGTAGGGTTGCTTTTTGATATTAATTTCATTTTATTAGTGGAAATACTTTTGTTTTCTTGTTGAGATTTTTTTTCTTATTAATTAAGGTAAAGAGTTTCCCTATTGAATTTTATATGAGAATGAAAATAATGTACTGGATTTCTCCATAACAGTCTATACACATTTTTCTCTCTACTCAATGATATAAAACTTTTTTTTCCTTCTGCATGAAAAGTCTTACAATTGATATTTGTTTATTGTTCTAAATTATTTGTTTTGTTTTGTGTACTTACAATAAAAAAATAGGTTTTTAAAATTTTTATTCATTTTTTTTTTCCAAAAGCTGTAATAAAAGTTTTATAATTTATATTTCTTTATTGTTCTGAATTATATGTTTTTTTTTTGTTTTTTTGTGTGCCATAGACTGAGGAATGTTTTATAGTGGCAGTTAAAGATCGAACAGTGACAATATTTATAATTACATGGATCCAGAAACTGGGGTTCACATCCAAACAGTGAAAAGATTATGGGGGTTTCTTTTTGATATTAATTTCATTTTCTTAGTGGAAATACTTTTGTTTCCTTGTTGAAATTTTTTTCTTATTAATTAAGGTAAAGAATTTCTCTTTTGAATTTTTTTATTAGAATGAAAATAATCTACCAGATTTGTCCATAAATTCTATACACATTTTTATAATTTATATCTCTTTATTGTTTTGAATTATTTGTTTTGTATTATTGTTGTTTTTTTCACAAAAAAAATACATTTTATAGTATTTTTCTGGAAAATCTCGGCACACTTTGCAATCTCATGTTTATTTTGAGGGGCAATTTTTCAGTTCAGGTGTCAATTTTGTGTGCTAAAATGAAAATTCAATTTGATTGTTTGAATGTAATTAATTACTGTCATTTATTACAGTGTAAGTAGCATGGGTGTATATTTTATGTGTTTTTATAAATATTATTTAATAAAATTATAATTTAGCGATTGTTTTATGCATATGTAAAGTAACATTTTGGAGTTTATTCGGTACTTTTTATTCAATATATTTGTGGGGGCTGAGAAAATGTAATTTTTAAGATAATTTTTTTTTTACTTTACAATGTTGTTTTTAATTACACATTTACTCCTGCAAATCATACATATGTTTACTTTTTTATAGTTTTACTTATGGATAATCATGTTAGCTTTGGTCCTTTTCGTATTTGTGACAACATTCCGATAACTTTGTAAATCTTGTGAAAATATCATGTACAAGACCTGTGTACACATTACTTTTTCACAAATCTAGTGGCAAATATCGTGTACACATTATTTTGATCAGATCACAAGATTTACAAAGTTATCAGTGGATTGATACAAATATGAAAAGGTGAAGCACATCTAATGCTGTATTGTAGAAATAATACTCAGGTACCCAAAGAAATAAATTTGGTAATTGAATAAAAACCTACAATTATTCTCATTTATCAGATACAAAAAGATCATATAATTTATGACTTATTTAATTTTGAAATATAAGAAATCTAAAAAAGTTGATTAGAATGTAAAATTACCATTTAATAATAACTCAACTAAGTATCAAGTCTTTTTCTTCAATTCACATATATATATGTCTAAAAGAAAACATTCATTTTTAACTATTATATATATATATATATATATTAACCATTAACTATGTCGAAATAAAGTACTGAAAGAAGTTCAGGATGGTGACATAATAAAACACACCATTTATGCCTGCTTGAGTATTTTAAAGGCTCATAGTAGATTTTATTTTAGTCTGGGCAATTGAAAAATTTAAGGTTATTTCTTAGTAAATTGTTAGATGATTTTGTTATCTGTAGTTTTATTAATTCTTACTGATTGTCTTTCCTTAATCCAATATCCCATAATTTTAGGCTTTGTTAATAGCTATAAATGCATGAACTATTTAATTATTTAAGGTCTTTTTTAGAAAGGTTTATTTGCTTTCATGATCCTATATACTCCTAAGGAATAATATACATATTCCATTGCAGTATGACAATCCAAAACATCAAAATCTGCACAACCATCAAATAAATTTATTTAAATTTTATTACTGTATATATATATATATTTATCCCATTGCCATATATGCTTTGAGGTTCATATTAAATATTTGCACAATTATTATTGGATGCTTAAATTTCTTTGATATAAATTATCTTCGGTCTGTTTCTAGCTGCTATTATTATTGTTTCCAAAGTGATTTCATTATTCCATATATGAAGTTTAAATACACCTGGGTCTCTTTTTATGCGGACTTATTTAACATGATTTTGAAGTTACATGATTCATGTTTCACCGGAAGTCGATTTCCGATAATGCGCTATTACTTTAAATAATAAATTTCGCGCACTTACGTTATTTTGAAAGTAATAGCACATTATTGGAATTTGACTTTCATCTTAGTAATTTCAATATTTTCAGTGCTTTATAATAGTAAGATTTTATGCAATAATGAAATTAAAATCATGATTTCCACATTTTATGTATACACATATTTAATTTTACAAGATTATAATGTAAATTTGTTCAAACATTGTTTGTGTTAATTTTGCATTTTAAATCACATTCTGTTTTTGCTTTTTAAAAAAGAACATAATCAATTATTATTTTCTTATTAATGACACACTTTATCATTAACGTGCTCTTAAATTGCAACGAGAGCTAAATGGTTGTATGTCTGGATATCGCGAACTTTGTAAACAATTAATAAAATCATTGTCTCAAAGATTAATTACTAATTACGTTGTCATCAGAAAATCATAATAATTAAAATGTGTATAAAAAAATGTAAATTACTGTACTGTAAATTATGCATAAAAATATATTATTTTGAATAAAATTAAATATTATAGTTAAAAAAAGTTTGTCTTGTATCAATTTTTTTCAAATTTGAAATTTTTTATTGGTGATATTTTATTTCCTTATTTTTTTTTTTTTTGCGCGAATTTTAAAGTAATTTTACGTTGATGCTTTGCTTTTATGCAAATTTTGAAAAATCACAAACCGTATCCCCCCTTTTTCAATGTATGTTACCTCTATTTTTGCACGATTTCGTTTGCGCATGTTTTCTGAGGAATCTATCTATCATGTAAAATGAGACCCAGGTGTATTCGATTTTAGCCTATGCCTATATATATGCAGACTGCCTGAATATGACTTTTATATTTAAAAAGTTCATTATAAGCGAAATAATTTTCTTTTGAGCACAGGTTAATATTTTTTTGGTGTTATTAAGTAATGATTTAAGTTTAAATTTCACCATTGGGGGAGAAGCAATTTATTCATTCAGCAATTCATCTTTAAGTTCTTCTTACATTTGTATTTTTCAAACGAATACATCTTTTACTATTCATATTATATAATAGTTTTACTTTAGTGAAATTTATTTTGGAGATAGAAATGTTTATTGTAACGTTTATTTATATACGTTACAAATATATTGGCATTTGGGTAAAAAAAAAAACTAAAAGATAAAAGTGGATTTAAAATTTTGTTGAGTAATTTTTTTAAAAAAAAAAAAACGTACAATGAGGGTTGAATTATTCTTCTTATTTTTTTTTATGTGATTAGTAATAACAATAATTGGAGAGGACAAAAGAATTCCAAAAGCAAGTAAAAAAAGATAAGCTGAAAGTAGAAATACTCAAATTAATTAAAGATGGCCGAAAACTTGAAGAAAATAAAGACTTTATTACATAAAATTTATAAAGACTGGATAAGATTAAAAAGGCATGGTACTAGCATGCGCAGAAGTCCTGAAAACTGGATATAAAAAGGAGGAATCTGGTTGAAGGAACGTCTTGTTCGTTTTGTTTCTCTAGTTGGACTTGGATAACATTGATATATCCAAGATCGCTCTTCGCTGAAGGAATTTGGCATGTCGCAGTGAACCGGAGCTTCTGAAGACATCGGACCTAATGATGTACACCAGGAAAAGCCTTCGTGACCGACTGGGGAAATGGACCACAAGATCAAGCAATAACCAAAAGGCCGAGCTCATTATAACCAAAAAACTATGCATAGTTATCTACTACTGAATTCATGAAACTTACCGGTAAGAATAATTATCCTGATTGTGACAAAGTTAACTATTTAAAACTACTCGTAAAAATATACGTATAAAAGAATCCCAATAGTGACTTTAATTTTTCTATATGAGAGACTCTTATTTAACCAAGAACTTTTTGTTTATTTTAACTGATATTTATATTTTCTGGATATTTCCCACCTGAATTAAATGTGTTCTCTCCAAGGTATTAATTAGCTACTTAACATGAAGTATTTTAGTTTGTCAAAATTAAAAATATTTCTAATATCAATTCTCATTTGTGCGTTATTAATAATAGTTATTATTTTTTATTATTAAATTTATTTTTAGTGTAATAAGATTTAAACGTAAGCTACCTTTGCCAATATGTTTCAATACACCCAGGACTAATAATCATAAAAATCATTAATTCTCATTACGGTAGAATTACCGCCCCTTAAAAAAAATATATAATAAAAATCTTTTTATTTATTTTTTTTGTTTTACAACTTGTGAGAGGTGCTGGCGACATATTTCAGTGGATTCTTAGGAATTCTGGCGCCCATAGTAAATAAAATTAAAAGTTGATTTTGTCAATAGCACAATTCGTAACAATTAATAGGCTGAAGTTGATCAGGAAAAATAGCTGTGTTTTTAGAATAGAAATACAACTTTCTTCTTTTTTTGACATAGCTTGATCAACTCACGCGCAGTTTATATTAGCGTGTAAGAGGCCTATCAAAACAAAAAACGTTACATTATATATATATATATATAAAGTAGTTTATTTTCTATAAAAGAACAATGGGGGAAAACTTTCTTTCAATGAATTCTAGTTGCTTTTTTAAGCCCTTTGTTACCAAGTGATCTTTAAGTTCACTGTCTTTTGTTTTATTTTCTCGTGGGTTTATTGGCATGAAAGGAAATTTAATAAGTGATTGGTGTTATATTAAAACTTTTAAAATGCCATTCATAAGCAAACATACATGCATGCATAATAACATTTATACACATATATGTATTGTATCTGTTTATTAATTTTAAGAAATGCATGCACAAATATATTGAATGTCTTAGGTGATAACATTAAATTACTATTTTTATTTTGAAGTTTAAAATGTCGTTTTGACTTCTACTAAATTCTTAAATGGGATCTCAAAATAACGTCATTAAATAAACATTATGTCTTCTTTTGTCAATCGTTGAAAAGTGAAAATAATTTTCTGAATTACTGTTACATTGTGAACTAAATAATCTTAATGATTTAATCATTTGTTGTGTGTTTAAAAGAGTTAATAAGTTTATAAGCATGTACATTTTATATAACGACTATATTTATTGTTGAATTGAAGTAAATACTATTTGAGGTATTTTTGCAAAATAATTAGTTTATATATCATATAATTCAAGATATAGCTTTTGTCTCTATATTAAATGATTACCGATCTCTACTTTTATTTTATGACTATCAAATATACTCTTATTGTATAATAAAGTATAAGTCAAATGATGTGGTGATTAAATTATTTGGAGGTTGTAAAGATAATAATCAGTTATTTCATTGATCAGTTAATCTTATGTAAATGATAAAAAAAATTTCGGTAGTTGAGTACTAAACCATTAGACTTTTATGTGCTTGTTCACATTTGTATCAATCTGTCGCTTGTGATGTGACCAGAATAACATGTACACAGATTTTTCTTCAGCAACAAAAAATACAAAATATGTACAGGGAACTTTATTTGGCAAAAGTCAACACAAACAAAGGTATTGGGAGGTTGATATGAATGTCAACAGTCACAATAAGTCTAATATATGCTCCATGTTGCAGGACTAAAAATAAGTGAATAAATATGCATCAGAGCTCTGCAGAAGATTAATCACTGATCATCTTTTTGCTGAGGAGACTTGCATGGCAAAGTCACTAACATCCGCTGACAAGCTACTTCATTTTTGGTGGCTTTTTGGCAGGCTGCTGTTTTTGAACTCCCTCCATCTTCTAGACCAATTTATTCATGAGGAAGAAGACATGATAAGCCTTCTAGCCTCAGGTTCTCATCATCAATTTTGACATAGTGCCTGGGTGTATTTGATCACAATTAAAGTTAGCTAATTTTGAATAAAATTGGAGTTTTTATAGAACATCTTTCTTACTTCCTCACAAGCCATTAAAAGTTGTTTATGACTTTTAATTTTAAATTTTAAATTCTAATAGCCAGCAAAATTTTAAGAAGAACAAAATATTGGCTTAGCTATTGATAAGTGGTGCTGAGCTAATGATTTTCTCTTTGCCCTTTTAAACTTTATTTTAAATCTTTAAAAATCTTCAGCTCTCAGTTTACCATTTAATTAGAGGTATTTCTGAGAAACCGATGACCTAGATTCTCTCTTTTTAAAAAAAAAGATTTAAGCTGTCAAAATTCTGCTATATGCATAAGACAGAATACCAACAAATCTCTAAATTAAATAACTTAAAAGATAATTTATAAATAATTTTAAAAATCTGTAATATTTACTAAATCTATTACATTACTGTTCCCTTCACTTTTATACATAGGTATGCTCCCACATATACAACAATGTTTACAACTTACTTTAATTTATTAATTCTAAAAATTACAACTGTGAAAACATTATATGTATACTGATTTATTTAATTTATTTAGTTGCACAATATAAATATATGCACACATACAGCACTATAACTGCTTTTATATTTTAGTATTAAATTAACTAATATACATGGACTTGGATGGGTTTAAACCAGAGAAAATAGACTACTGTCAAACATAGTAGGTGAAACTGGATGATAAATAAATCATACTGTTTCAATAACAATCATAATCAATAAAGCAAGTCATATATCGCATATATGTATTGTAAGTGTAACTTATAACCATGTTAAACACATTTATTTTTATGCAATCCCTAAACATAAACTGAAAAACATAATTGTAAATTTACAAATAGTAAATATGTTATCTTTTTTTTCTTTAAATACATATATACATAGTATATTACTTACCTGTTAATCTATAAAATGTTAACTCAAATGAATAGTTGTTTTAATAAAATTAAATATTAAAATGATTATTTTTCAGTCATTTGTGTGTGTGTATATATATATAATATTACATTAACTAACATCACTAACTAAGATATAAAACTTAGATATAATCTTAGGTCACAGTCACATCTTAGCAATTAAATACAAAGGAAATTAAATTAGAATTCAATTATACAATAATTAATTATAATACTTTCAACAATTATAGAATTAAATAGTAAATTAATTGTGAAATTAAATAGTAAATTTAATACATGCTACCAGAAGTCGATTCTACTATAAAAACTAAAACAAATAATTTTCAAATTAATTCTATATTTTACGAATGTGCTAGCCATTACGCATTCATATAAAGTGCATAGAAGAGTTTTCATTATTTACATTAGTGTTTTGTTTTCAGAAAGTTAGTCAAAATTCTTATTGATATAATTTCAGATTTATTAATAAATATATATTCAATTATTTTACAGACTGATAATATGTAAAGAAGAAAATATGTGATAGGGTAGTAAGTTGAAGGGAGTTTGAAAGTCTTGGTTCAAATCCCCTGTAATTATATCTAAACTTCAAGTACATAAATTATACTTGTATTCAAATATTAAAACTTATTATTATTGATATAAAATTATTTCATTCATGTGCATCCCTCATTTCCTATGCATCAGTATCAGCTGAACCGTTTTGACACACATGGTTATTCCAATGTGTGTGAGAATTGGATGATATCATAACCATATAAAATTACGTTCTGAATCCTGGTGGATAAAATGGAACTTAATATTAAAAACATAATATTTATTTTACTATTTTAAAAAAACAAAAGCAAATTCTTTTTACATTGTTAATTTTCTTGAATTTCCTATAATATATTTATTTAGGTTAGGAAAGAAGTAAAAAATTAAAATATTCTTTTGTGATCTATGTATTTATCATTAATGAAGAAATAACATATTAATGAAGAAATAATACCTTAATAAAGAAATAACATAATAACACAACTAATTAATCAATCAACTTTAATCTTATAAAATTATTCATTATACCGAAAATAAATTACTATTTTCAAATAATAAAAACCAATTATGAATAGCATTAATTTTAGCTGCAAATATATATATATATATATATATATATATATATATATATATATATATATATATATATATATATATATATATATATATATATATATATATATATATATATTAAACATAAAGAAGTGCATTAATATTTTTTTAATCTATCAACAGATTAATAAATATTTTCAATATCAAAAGTATCAGATAAACAATTCACATTAATATTAAAAACTATTAATTATGCCCATAGTCTCAATACAAAAACAAAAACAAAATATAATCACCATCATCAATATAATCTTTTTAAAATTTAATAATTTAGAAAATTTGCCAATCTCTTCTGAGTAAAATCAAAAATACATCTTTAAAAAAAAATATTCTTATGAGATTTAAGATTAAAGAAAATAATAGATAGCATATAATCACTATTAAAAAGATGAAATAAGTTATCTTAGCAAAAAATGTAATTTTTTTTATTAGATTTATAATCTCAATTTATTTTGATTTTACTTTATAGTTAGAATCTTTGTCTAAAACTTCATGTTTATTTACCATTATCTAATTTTTTTATTTTTATTTTTTGAAAATAACATGATTCAATAAAACAAAGTGATTGTCTTTACCATATTTTTAAAAAATATCATATCATTGGCCTTCAGTATATTTTTGAGAACATCTATTAAGTCTGAAACAAAAACACATTTAATCAAATATATTCCTATATCAAAATAATTTAAAATAATCTTCTCATGGATTTTTTTAAATTTTGTCTAATTTTGGTGTAAAATCTATATAGTATTTATCTACTAAAATTTCAAAAGATTGTTCATAAATTTCAAAAAATAATTTAAATGTTTTGCACACACTTGTGGTTAAATTGAATTCTATTGTTGTCACTTTTTCCATTGTATTTGCTAATAATAAAATAATAAATTCTAAAATAAGTTGTAAGTATGATTTGTGATTTAGAAAAACATCAGATTTTGATCTAATTTTTAGTAAAAAATTAAAAAATAATGCAAAAATATACTCTCTCCAACAAAAATTAAATTGTTTCTCTAAATTCCAACATTCTTTCTATTAGATCATTTATAAATTTACAGTATAATTTATCACACACACATATATATATATTGTAACCAGTTGGATTACATAGACACACTAATATAGTGTGTGTGCATAAATATATATGTAAAATTGAAAGGAAAACTAGAAATAAACACAGACAAAAATATAGTAGACATTTTTCTACATTTACTAAAATAAAATAATAACAAGTAAAGAGTTAAATAACTCTGGGTTTAAAATAAAATTTCATTATGAAATTAATGTTTTAAAAAAAGGTCTTAATAAATATAAATATTGTATTGTTATTATTATTATTCTGATTGTGAAATGTAAAAAACACAATACTTGTTTTTGAATTTTTTTTATTAATTAAACAAATTTTTTATCTATTAAGAATCTTCTAAGTAAAAACATGTATGTGTTTTCAAAGAGATTAGTGAGATAAAAATAAAAACTCTGTTTTTAATCAAGTGTTGTTAACACCTCAGATGAGTTTATAAAAGACTGATTAAAAATATATCAGTTAGTTTGATTAATAGTTTTTTTGTAAGAAGGGCCAGCTGAAGAGTTGGTGGCAATATTTTGTTGCAACTTGATGAAGTTTGCAGCAGTTGGTTTTAGCTGACCGGAGAGTTGGCAAACTAGCTACTATGAAGTTATGTGGCTGAAGGCAGAACAGTAAATTCAGGAACCACTACTGTTTTCCTGGTAGGAGTTTGAATTTCACATCAAGAAAATGACCCACTTAAACATGGAAAGGACAGCTGCTTGCCTGGAACAGTTCTACACAGACGGGAGGCCAACTATGGACCAAAAGAACCAACTTGCTGAATAAATAATTACATATATGCTGACGTATCTAAACGCAGGGAACCACAGATAAACACATTGAGTGTATATACAGTGAGTTATTTTTTTTTAAATATTCCTTAAAATGACTTATAAAATTATAAATTAATAATTTAAAGTTAATACAAACAAATAACTTTTGCTTGAGTTGGAATCTAACAACAGTGATATATGATAATAAAATTTTAAATAATTTCTTTGGTCTGAAGTGACAGATATATAAATGATTTTATTTTTCATTTATTAAGAAAATAAAAAAGAGACATTTTATATTTAAAGACCTTGATAATTAATCAACAAGTATCTATCAAACAAAAGTTGACTTTATTTAGTTTGATAAAAAAAAAGAACTTATAAACTGAAACTAAATTGTAAATTATATCTCTGTTTTGTTTATACACATGCATATGTGTTTTCCAAATGAATTATGAAAATATAATATTATTGCTGTTAAGTTAAAATATGATGTAAAGGTCAGCGTGTGCACACACGCACCCACATATGTAAAATTACATTTTGAAAATGATGCGTGAATTTGTACTTTTTATGCTTATGGTGAGTATATAGTTAGACAGGACTGTTTGGATGCAGAGTATTCATGATGCTCCGAAGTATATGCTTGGCACTGTCTAGACCTATATATTGAGCTCCCAGAGTAGTCCAGTGGTGAATATATATAGGCCTCATTAATAGGCTTTGGTCTCATGAATAGACCACATTTATACCCCTAAGTCTCACAGAGATGAGCAGGGCTGGCGCAATGCCTTTATTTTTTTTTTCTGGATACTACTCTTTGAGGATGATCTGTTTAGGTACTTAGAAGGGCAGTGCTTAAAAATGAGGTATTTTCTCGCGACGTCATGGAGCTTTGTGTACTGATAGTCCAGCTTGGCTCTCTGCTTATCATGGCGTGGAGAGCTGCAGTTCACGTATTCATTTTTACTATCTCACCTTGCTTACTTAATCAGCATTAACTAATCAAGCAAAAAGACATTTCAAAATTTATATATTTTTTTGGATGCTATAAAAGGTTATTATCTTTCATTTATTAAAAAAAGAAAAGGAGACATTTTTAAAGTAAAGCAAACAAGCAAATAACTTCATGTATTAAAAGAAAGAAAAAAGTTGATAGAAACTAATCGATAAATAGTGGAACTTACTATAAAATAAGAAAAGCAATTTATACATTTTCAACAACAAGTAATTGTGAAAATAACTTTTATTGTCATAACAAGTGTGTAAATATTATGAAATTATTAATTATAAAAGTATTGTGTGACAAAATTAAATTTGTTAATAATCTGTGCGATTCTATATACGTGTTGTAGTAAACCTAGCATAAGTATTTGTATTACTTAAAACATAATTTAAAAGCTTAATCATGTATTATTTTATGTAAAAATTAAATATGTTCAGAAATCACACGCATGTATGTATGCGTATATCTGTCAATTGTATTGCAGATACCAATGCTTATCAATTGTAACACATGTAAAATTTAATCAATTTTTTTTTTTATAATTATTTTATGTCAATTGTATTGTAAATAACAATGCGTGTCAGATACTTATGTATAAATTTTTTGATCATTTTTCTAAATTAAATGTTAATTCAAACATGTTTATTTTGTATCAAGCCACATGCCTGGGTGCTGAATGGGTTTTAAATAAACCTAATTTATTAATCATGTAACTCAATGTATACCATTTAAAATCAGAACCCTTATAAGACCTTAATCATTTATTTTTTTATTGTTATTAATAAAATTGTATTTAATTGTTAAAATTGTATTCCATCATCTCTTGTTCACATACAGTAATAGAGCATTATGTTCTCTGAGCTAGATTTCGGACACGGATAAATGGGGATGTGTTTAGTGCTTTGGGCATCCAGAGATGATCATCATCATCCTGGGTTGGTGCAAAAGAGGATACTCTTTAAAGCCCATGCACTATTATTTTTTTTATTTTACTTTAGTCTTTATTAAAAATTTAAGTTTATAGTTGGCCAGTACAAGTGGTCAGAGCATTGATGATGATCAGCATGTTTTAAATGTCCCAGAATTATTGTTTAGATTTTCTGATTATTGTGTATTTTAATGGATGGGCACTAAGCTGGTGCATCCAAGTTATGTTTATATAATTGCCCAAGCTGGCAAAGGCTCATTGGTTAGCCTGGTCTACAGAAGACCCATTTCCAATCCAGTCACCAGATTGACTGTTAATTTACTGTGTTGATATACTGTACTGATTTGTTTATTCCTATCAATGATGATGATGGATGGTTATTTCTCTCTAGTATTTACTTATACTGATATTTACTTTATAATGCTGGTTGATAAATAATTATACTTATAGTTGCTCTTATGAGTTAGCTTCTGATCTCTCAATGTTCACAGATTTTCTAACCTCATACTCTTATCATTTAATTTTACTGGGGTTGATGATGTTTTTCCATCACCCCAGGTTCACTTCAACTTTCACCAATTCTTGATACCACTTCCTGAACTCCCATCCCGTTACAATATATATATATATATATATATATATATATAGTCATTCAATATCAATATCGTAATTGATTATAATGTAAAAGCATTTTAGCAAATATTATTGAAATAACTATTTATATGATTTCAAATCAAAAACACCTCCTAAAAGCCATTTTCATATTTTTGCTACTCCTGGAAGATTGTACTTTTATCTATTATATATAATTATTATTCTTTTTTATTTATTCGCAAAGTTGATAATTTAGATTATATTTGCTTTATTAAAAATTTATGTTTTTGACAAGTTTTTTTTTTTTTAAAAAAAATATAAAGTTTTAATTTAAAATAATTTTTATTTCATTTAAAAATGGAACAGTAATATATTTTATATAAAAGCCAGAAGTGTCTTACGAATAATTAATTTTATTGTGGAAAACTTTTAATTTAGAATACTAACTGTATACTTTTTTAAGAAAGAGAATAATGCTTAGCAAAACATTCATTCTAGTTATTAAAATATATTAAAGCAATAAAGATCATTTGATATTAAATCATTGATTTCTTTTCTCGACTTTTTTATGATGAGTTTAAACAATTTAAAAATAAGGTTGAATATAAAATTAATAATTAACCGATCAGTGAAAGTATGAATTAAAATAGTGTTCTTTATAAATTACATCTAATATATATATATATATATATATGTGTGTGTGTGTGTGTGTATAAAAAGTTTTATTAATCATGAGAATTTTCTTTTACAAAAAATTCACCTGATCAGTTCAAAATTTCCACGACTTCTTATAATCCAATTTTATCTTGATTAAGTTACTGATTTAGAATTAAAAAGAATCATTTTATTTTAACAATTAATATTTATTAAATAATAAAATGTATACATTAAAGTGCAGCAAACTTATAGACTTATATTTCCATTTTATATGTTCATTGCAATTAACATAATATTGACTAATAAATTCTAATTTATGTAATAATATAATTGCCACATAAATAAAATTTTATAACTATTGTAAATAAGTAAAATCATTAATATAAAGTTATCTTATTATATTAATTATTTAACTGTTGAAAGATCTCTTATAAAGACTAATTATTCAGTGATAAAACTACTTAACGTATTAAACAATTTGCATATTCACTTTTTTTATCTTGCTTGACTGTATTTAAAAAATGTTTAATAATTTTACTTTTATATGATTCTATTTTATTACAAGTACTTCAAGAAGCGTAATATGTATCAATTCATACATTCTTCAGGTTAACCCTTTAACTGTCCAATTGTTCATTCGCTGCAGGTGGTATCACTCAAAGCTTTTAATTGGCCGATGCACAAAATAATGTATCAATTTTTCAAAAGTTATTGACCGTTTTTTTAAATATATTCACTTTAGTTTCGTTTTTAAAAAGTATATTAGTAATTTCTAACATTATAAAAATAAACGAAAGTTTGTTCAAAAATAAATTTTGATTTTTAATTTTAAAAATATTTGTTACGGTTGACATGAAAAGAAACGGCAATCGTAATTTCACGTTATGATTTTTTTTTCCCGACTTTGCAATAAATAAATAATTCTTGCTAAAATCGTAACTATTTTTGTAAAATAATATTTATTTTTGACATATTATATGAAAATAATTTGTATTTTATTTGTATTTCATCAAAAAATATTTTTAAAATGCTCTAAAACATTCGTTTATCATTTTCAAAATAAAACAAAAGCGTTCAGTAAATTTTTAATTTTTGGCAGCCATATAAAAATTTTAACAGCCAATAAGATTCAAGAAAAGATGATGAGAAGGCGGAGCTTTTCCATTTTCTTTTGTTTACAAAATTTCAACAGCCAATAAGATTCAAGAAAAGATGTGAAAAGGCAGTGCTTAGTTTTTGTTTGACATAAATCATCAATTAATTGATTTTTTACTTGTAAAATAATTCAATAGATGGCAGTATATTATAAAACTTTTTGCGTTCTAAAAAATGACGTTAAAACCGTAAACGTAGTCCAAAAACTAAGCAATTTACAGCGATGTCAAATTTACTCGATTAAAACGAATATGTATCAAAAAGTGCCTCGATTAAGAACGAGTCAAACAGTCAAAAGGTTAATACAAAGTGTTTTAAGACTAGACCCATATGTTATAATTTAAGGTATTAGTAAAGTACTTATATAATAGATTGTAAAACTATATGTATATATAATGTTCTTACTTTAATAGCGTTGTTTCTCATTTCTTGTTATAGGATATTATAATATTAACAAAGTTGTAGTCTTTAAAATCGCTATCTTAAAATATATTTGCCACTCCATCAAAAAAAAAAAAATGTAACTGTATTTTATGAGCAATTAATATCCATGTCGAAAATTTCACAGCATAATAATTATTGTTATAATTGATGACTAAAATTGTAATGCTTAAAATAATCAATATTGAAAATTAACAATTGTTAAAACATTATATCCTTATAATTAATAACCAAATAAAAATATCCACCCTTTTTTTTCCTTGTTAAATAATTCAATTTATTTTATGCAAAATAATATTCTCCATGTAAATTCAATAAACCTTTATTAGGTTGACGCAATCATTTGACAATACTATTATATATGCATGGGTATGTGTGAATTTGTGTTGCAGTGTATATATGCGATATTAATGCTATAACACGTATAAATATATTATTATTGACTATAATTTTTGGTACAATATCAATGACGTAACCTAACTCAATTCCTCTAGATATTAAAATTATACAGCTTTTTTATTATTTAACGTTTAATCTATATTATTTGTGTAATCTTATATAACAAATTCATAAGGATAAAAATACTGTAATATTGCATTACCTTTGAAGGATGATATCATTTATTTATAAAGATAAACATTTTTTTTAAATTGATTACAGTAATATTATTTATTATTACTTTGCATTTAACATTCAAATTTGAAAGATCTAAATGTTTTCCGTGCAATATTTTATAAGAAAATATTTGAAACTTTGAATTGATAATTTTGATTTTTTTTTTTTTTTTTAGAAAATATTTAAAACTAACTAGAGGAGATTTATTTCTTAAATGTAATGGACGAGATAACGCAGTGGTATATTTATCGACATAACCGTGAAGATTCGAGGATAGATTTTCTGTTGAGAAATTGTAAAATGAATTTGGCATTATCTCTCAACCATCTAACTCTCTTATTATTTATGCGTTTAATATATGGTGAATATGTAAATCATTAATATTTAAACAAAGGAATAAATAATATTGCAGAGATAAATCTTTTATTTATGGTTTAAATAAAACTGAGAGAGTGCAAACCTCTCAAGCGCTTAGCTAATCAGATCAACAAAAAGTTATGAACGTGATATTTGTAAAAAAAACATGTTCAATTATATTTTTTGCATTCGTTAAATTTATTAGGATAAAAAATATTATTATTATTATTATTATTATCATCACAAAAATTGAATAATTGTTGTATAAAAAGTCAAATAATATTTATGCATCAAAGTGTCTTCTGCAGCTCTGATCTTGGAATCTTTATCTTTGAAGTATTGCAGTGCAATATCTTCTATATTATGGGGTTTAGTTTTAATGAAGTGGCAGAATCATTGGTTTTAAGAGATAAAGTTTTTTTAAATCTGGAATTCAATTTGACATTTTTGGTGTTTGAATGCACATTACATTACCTCCTTAGCAATCAAATATTTATTAATATTATTATGATGATGATGATGTTCAAAAGAGAACTTTATTTAGACTAAAAACAGTTTACAATGAGTTATTTTTGTATACATGTGTTTACATTAGTGCTCACATAGATGTCTATACAGGTTTGAATACAATGACTACATAGATTGATGGAGTTTTACACACGAAAATCGGGTAAGAGATTTAATTGTTTGTACAGGTTTGTATAAGTATATTTATGTATCCAGCAATTATTTTTCATGAAGTAAGTTCAATTTCAGTTATATTACAAGATTATATTTATTTCATACTTAAGATTTTAAAGATTATATATACTTACAATATTTATTACAAATGTGTACATAAAGTTCATTACTATCTTGGTACGGTTTTCACATCTGCTAGTAAATGTGTCTATTGGAAATTTTGCATGGTTACATATCCTGAGTTATTGTGTCATTATTGGTTACCTGAGTGGTGGGCATACTCTTACAGTTTTTTCTAGTTCTGTTGATGTTCATTTCTAGATATTGCATGCATGATGGCTGAATTAAGTGCATTAAAATTATGTGAGTGTATTTACACTGGATATACACTTTTGGATGATTGGGTAGATAAAGGTACATTGGTTGGGTGGCATCAGTTTGATTAGTTGTTGGCTAATGAACCCCTTAGTTGCATATAGAGGAGGGTCACAGCCATAATTTTTGATTGGCTTGAAATTTATAGCAGTGTGTAGTTGCATTGGCACCACCCACCTGGTTACATGATTTGGTGGCCATCATTTGCATTGGCTTTGTCATTAAGTAAATACTTATTTTTAGCAAAATCACTATTTAATTTTTAAATATCAGAGAGAAGTTATTTCTATTGGCTAAATTATGTTTATTCTTTGTATATATTTGATTTTTACTTCAAAATATGTGAGTTTTGCAGGTTTTCTTAGAGTTTAAACCTGGAGACTTGTGAATTACCAAGTTTTTATGGAGGACTATTATTATGTTCTTTCTTTTTATCGATATTTTTTTCTAAAAATAAAATTCTTTAATTAGTTTTAAAATGTCTAAGAAAAAAAATTTAAATTGTTCAGTTTTGCTTATTGATTTATATTTGTCTTTTTTATCTTGAAATATGGAAGTCTTGTACTTTTTGGGGGTTCAAATCTGGATTTTTTTCCTAGATCATGTGGTTATATGGCAGCCATTTGTCTGATTGAAATGATTTGAAAAAGTCATTTTTGATGAAAAAGCTTTGGGGGATTTAAAATCATCACAGAAGAGAAGCTTGGGATAATTAATTATTATTATTTCCTTAACTATATTTTAAATTCACCCTGGAATATGCAATCTTTTAGATGGTTCTTTTGGGGTTTAACTTGGACAAAAATTTCTTGTCAACTAGGATTATCAAGGTTTCCTGTGGGATTATTATTATTATTATTATTATTATTATTATGTTTTTGTTGTTGTTGTTGTTGCTACTGGTGTCGTTGATATCTCTAACTTTTATATAAAATTTTAAAAAAATGTCAATTGTAAGAAAAGTTTTCTATTTAGTTGCATAATTGAAGAAAAATACTTTTTTTTTTCTAAATTTTAATCAACTTTAATAAAAATGCAATTATATCATTTTATACAAATATATGGATTATATTTTTAAGATATATATATATATATATATATATATATAGAGAGAGAGAGAGAGAGAGAGAGAGAGATAGATAGATAGATAGATAGATAGATAGATAGATAGATAGATAGATAGATAGATAGATAGATAGATAGATAGATAGATAGATAGATAGATAGATAGATAGATAGATAGATAGATAGATAGATAGATAGATAGATAGATAGATAGATAGATAGATAGATAGATAGATAGATAGATAGATAGATAGATAGATAGATAGATAGATAGATAGATAGATAGATAGATAGATAGGTAGATAGATAGATAGATAGATAGATAGATAGATGAATAGATAGATAGATAGATAGATAGATAGATAGATAGATAGATAGATAGATAGATAGATAGATAGATAGATAGATAGATAGATAGATAGATAGATAGATAGATAGATAGATAGATAGATAGATAGATAGATAGATAGATAGATAGATAGATAGATAGATAGATAGATAGATAGATAGATAGATAGATAGATAGATAGATAGATAGATAGATAGATAGATAGATAGATAGATAGATAGATCTTACTGATTCACCATATATCAAATAATGTAAAAATTTATAAGATGCTAACAAAAGCGGCTTTAGTTTTGTTGATAAAAAACGATATTTGGGTATTAACAATGTGGAAAATTTTGAAGAATATTTAATACCCAGTGAGTGAGTAAGATTGGGGCTCTTAATTTATTACATTATATTTGTTGTGATCGTTTTTATCATCTTTACATACATTCCTTATTTTTCAGAGAAAAAAAGTTCAAGCGTGATATTAGGTAAGTTTGTTAATATTTACAATAATAATAATAATAATAAAAACTTATAGCTGATGATAAAAATTTTATGCATAAATAATACTCTATTTGTTTTGTTTTTAATTAATCTGTTCTATGCAATCATTTTTTTATGTTATAAATACAAAATTTTCATAATTTTGCTGCAGTTGTCTAGTTTGCAACAGTTCTAAAATCTACGCGCACATTTAAAAATCCATTTGATTAAAAGTCAATAAAAAGTAGTTTTTAAAATATTAAGAGAAAATATTAAAAAGAAAAAATAATAATAATAAATAGATATCTTCAATTAATTACAAATAATAGATATATTATATAACAAATAAATGACTACAAATTAAAATAGTGTAAATCAATATATTTGCTTATGTTTTGTGAATCTATGTATATATTATTCTTTGTCCTTTATAAAACCTGCTAAGCTTTCTTTTATTTTCTCTTTTTTTTAAAAAAAAAAGTATATTCAATTAATATTTTTTATATAAAAAAATTCTCAATTTTCAGATTAGTTTATTATTCTGTTGTCTATTGTTTTCATTTTGAAAGAATATCTGGTCTTTTCTTTATCTCATAAATATTTCATAAAAAATATTTTATCTTTCAGTCAGTTATATTTTAACTGTTTTGTAGAATGTATATATCTAGCTTTTCTATTTCTGACAATTAGACACAAGTGATTTTTTTTTAAATTTATTTTAAGAACCTTTTTTATTATTATGTTCCTATTTTCTATCATGAGTTATTATAAGTTTTGATTATTGAAAGCTTTGAACTTCGTATGCTGCTTATTAGTATTATTTTATAATATTTTGAGACTGTTTTAGATATATAAGTTTCCACGTGTAATGGACAATAGAGTCAATTTAAGATTTGAGGATTAACAATCGATAACTAACACACAATTATCCTCTATAATTAGACCTTCCTGTTTTGTAGAGCGAATTTCGATTCATCAACGGTTAGTTAGTGTTACTTACATTTTTTCTGTCTACTTTTTCTGTTAGTTTTAGTTTACTGTTTTAATCATTTATATTAGTATAAGATCTGTATTATGAACTTTTCCCGTCATTAGTCCCATCAAAAAGATGAGTTCGCGCAACTAAACTTCTCGTTTTTTAATTACACACACAACATATCTAATTCCAATTTATTTTTTGGTGTGTATAACTTTTCATGCAAAGAAAGCGATTACCCTAAACTAAGATTTCTTAATTGTGATCTCTTTGCGAAACGGTACAATCAGTATTAAAATACTTTGGTCCCTGACTTGGCATAGAAATTTCAATTGAGACGAGTGTGTTTTAAACAGTCTTATTTACTTATAATCCTGCATACCATGATCATTGAAGATACTTAAAAGTATAACCTACGACCTTTGCCTCACATAATCTGGCTAAGTGTCTATGCTTGTCAGATTACTTATAAGGCAGTAGAAATAGTTATAAAATATGTATGATTAATAACAGTATTATCTTATAATATTAACAATGGTAAATATTTTAAATACAATTTTATTCTAAAAGTAGGTTCAAGAAATATGTAAACTTCTTTAATGTGTGTTCCTAAGACATGAAGGAAGATAAAATTCAGTTTAGTAAATATCCATTTCCAAAAATAGGATCTTACTTTGAATAAGTATATTGCTAGAGAGGGAAATCATAAAATTAAAAGCGTTAGTAAGGTAGTGTTGGAATTCCTGTGAGTCTAATTCCATATACTTTTCAAATTTTTAGATGACCAACTTAATAGTTTGTATTGAAACTTGGTTTCACAATCTATTATTTTTCAAAATTAGATTCAAATAGTTAACAGAAATAGTTTTTATCCTATGTTGCACAGTGTTAGAATATTAAAAGACCAAATTTCATTTCTTGAAAATTTTGAAGTACATTTTGTATGAAAGCAAAATTTGGCCTCAACTTTATTAAAAATGATACTGGCAGTTATAAAGTTAAGTGATTTGCTGTTGTTGATTTACACATTCAATATCAGAAAGCTTTTTTTTAGGCAAAGAAATCGCACGCAAAAAAGTAAATTGTATGCATCCTCATTCAAACATACATTTTGGAATCAAATGCAAAATAATATCATGTTATAAGAACAATAAAAATTCTAATAGTTAGATAGGTAATAAACAAATTGTTGCTTAGGTAATATTTCAAACATATTGATAAAAAATTATATTTATTCATTATAAATATCTAATATTCAGATACATTTTAATACTTGATAAACATTACAATCGCCAATTTGCGTTTTCAGAAAAAAAATTGTGGAATATTTTTTAAAAGTATGTTAGGAATATAAATAATTGTACTTGGATTTAGAAAAACAAGAATCGTAATATATCACTTGCAATGATTCTATTATTAATTTTTAAAAACATGTGGCATTTTCTCATTAGAAAAATAAAAAAATAGAATGTAAAATTTCGAAGTAGAATATTTTAACCACTGAAAGTGTCATGTGCACTTACAAATTATATCATAATCCTACTAAATTCAAGGATGTAATGTTTCATATGATAATGATAACATTTTCAAATAAATGGAATACCCTTATCGTTTTTGAATAAAAATATAATTTAGATGACGATTTTTCATCTCTGATATTCGGTTTAAGTAAAACAATTGTTTGTCATTTGAGTAATGATATGATGGTCAAAAGCTATTGCAAGTTGTGACTTCTGACCTTTAAAATGTTTTTATTGTTCAATTTAAGCAAATAACAAATATAGAATACAAAAATTCTGCAGAAATTCATATAATATCAGTGATATTTATTTCAATGTTCTTTTCATATATTTTATTATATAAGTTGCTTTCTACCACGGACAAATCTTTTTATTCTGACTTAATGTGGTTTTATAAAATCGAGAACGCCAGGAAATTTTTTATTGCCAGACAAATAAAAATGCAAAAATAGAAGCAATAAAATTATTTATTGCTGATATATTTTGTCAATTAATGAGTCTGTTATTAGATAGATTTGCTAAAAGGTTTAAAATAGTCTATTTGACAAATTTTTTTTTGTCATTCCTACATGATAGAATAGGAAAAATTATTACTGCCGGTAAAGAAACTACGATTATTTTTAAGAAAAATTAATGTTAAAACAAAAGATGTCATATCTTCAATTTTGTTTTTTATTTTTATAATAGTGATGTTTAAACCATTTATAAACGCTTTGTGGAGAATGCAAATAAAATGCCATATTCATAGTTTTGAATTATGGAGCTTTTAATGTAAATTATTTAAAACAAAAACAATAAACATCATCTTCTTCATTTTTAGAATCCCATTATGCTTATAATTTACTATTTGTGTCAATTCTAGAATTCCTCTACAGATTTTTTAATGTTCACATAACAAAAGTCTTTTATCAATAGAAAAATATTATACATCATATTCTGGATGGTTTTGGACTTAAAATTTTAAATAAATGTAAATAGTTTATTAACGGATTTATATTATATATATATATATATATATATATATATATATATATATATATATATATATATATCAAATCAAAACTACCCCAAATCTAAAATTAAACCAGACCAGCATAAAAATAATATTAAAACACAACCTAAGGTTTCACTGCTACAAGCAGACTTCTCAAGTGTAAAGAACTACAAAAAAAACCACACATTATATATACTATTAAAAACTACCCCCAAATCCATTCACTTCCCATCCACCCTTAATATTAAAAGAACTCTTAAATAAGTTAATTGCTTCAGAATAATAAATTTTCAATAATAAAGACTCTTTAATTCTTCTTTTGATTTCATTTCTCTCAAAGAAGACAACCTTAGCTTCATCAAAATCAATAGTGTGGCCTGTATCTTTTTCATGGACATACAAAGCAGAACTAAGATATCTATTTTTAACTCTACTTTTATGAACCTTTATTCTTTCATTTAAACTCAAACTACTCTGACCTATGTAAACCTTCTTACAAAATAAACAAGGAATAAAATATACCACACCAGGAATAGTCTTTCTATCAAAAACTTCTTTTGTATTATTTAATAAATTATTCAATGTAACACCCCTTTTCCAAGCAATTTTCTTATTTCCAAACAATTTACTATTTCTACACACAATTTTATAAGAAGACAATTTAAATGGCAAAGAAATAAAATCATATTTTTCTTTAACCTTTACATCCTTACAAATATTACTATTAAATAAAATACTTTTAACAAATTTATCAGAGTATCCAACACTCAAATAATCTTTATAAAATTGATATTTCTGAAACAAAGCTACCCCACTAGAATTATTTAATTTAATATTCCTATGACAATAATTCTTTGAAAGCAGCTTCTTTATGAGATACAGACTGATAGCTATCAGGTTTAATTATAGATCTTAATTCTTTACTTTTAACTAAATGACTGCACAATAAACAATTAGTTTCTATATTTCTAATCACCAAAAGATCTAAAAATTTTAACTTACCAAAATCTAACCCCCCTCCTTCTAACACAAATTTTATAGAAGGATCAAAACAATTAAACTCATTTACAAATTCCTTCAATTTATCATTCTCAACTACAAATAAACAATCATCAACATATCTGACAAATAATTTTACATATAAACAATTCTTTTTAATAATAATTTCCTCTTCCA
This sequence comes from Epiperipatus broadwayi, assembly GCA_028023455.1. NCBI lineage: Eukaryota > Metazoa > Onychophora > Udeonychophora > Euonychophora > Peripatidae > Epiperipatus > Epiperipatus broadwayi. The sequence continues at coordinate 53,402 of JAQFVV010013335.1, forward strand.
TAAAACTAATATAAACTGAACATACTAAAGGAGAAATAATATAACCTATTATCCACCCTTCCTTAATCTTATAAAAATTACCTCTATAAGTAAAATACATAGAATCTTCCAATAACAAAAGCAAATCTTTAATTACCTTAATTTTATTTTTTGATAAAGAACTTTTCTTAATCAATACAGACAAAAGAACATCAATACTGCTTAACCTATTAACAGACTGATACATATTTTCAATATCTAAACTTCCAAATACCCAATTACTTTCCATTTTAAAATTATTAATCTTATCAAAAGCCTCAAAAGAAGAAGAACCTGTGTACTGACCAAAATCAACAAATTGTTTTAAAAAATTATTCAAGAATCTAGAAATACCCTCTACAACACTACCTGTAAAATCAAAAATAAATCTTAAAGGAAAACCATCTTTATGAGTTTTAATATTCACAAACATCTTAGCTGATGTAAAATCATTAGGATAGCATTTTAAATAATCTACTCTATTAAAAATTTTTAAATTAACCATTTTCTTCATAATATCTATCAATTTTCTTTTAATCAAATTACCTGGATTTTTATCTAACAACATATATTTACCATTATTTAATTCTCTATCCATTTTCTCTTTGAAATCATCTCCTTTCATAATAACAAACCTACCAGCTTTGTCTTCACGAGAAATGATTACATCATTACCAATTAACCTATTTTTAAGATGTTTAATCTCAGCAGGATTAATAACAAATTTTTCTTTCCTTTTTAAACTTTTATTCAAAATCGATTGAATACCAACTTTCTGCTCATCACTCAAATTACTAGATTCAATAGACGAAATTGTATCAAAAACTATATTTTTTGAATGAAATGGAACAAAATTAGGGCCTTTACCAAGAATATCTAATTCTCTATCATTTAACTTCAAATCCGTAAGATTAACAACTCTATCCTCAGAAACCTTATTCTCATACCCTTTATCACTACAATAAACTTTATTAACTTTCCCAAACAACCACTTTAATTTTCTTTCATATTTTTTACAATAGAAATTTGACCTATTCTGTCTAAATTGTCTCATAAAAAAATTCAAAATTGAATAATTAAAATCTTGCCTCCTTTCTAAATAATATCTATTCCTTTTATATAGATAAATAAATTTATAAAACCTTACAAAAGTATCTTTTAAAAAACTATTCAATATATATGTTTGTAACTTAAAAACTAAATTTTTATTTTGAATCAACTTTTTATTTCTACTAAAATTAATAACACAACACCTAGGAAAAACACTAAATTCCCTACATTTTTTAAGAAAATAAATCTAGATCGTTAAGACTCTATCTTAAAAATAGGTTTATTTCAAATTGCTAATCGATGTAATCATTTGATTGTGAAGACAAAGCTGGTAGGTTTGTTATTATGAAAGGAGATGATTTCAAAGAGAAAATGGATAGAGAATTAAATAATGGTAAATATATGTTGTTAGATAAAAATCCAGGTAATTTGATTAAAAGAAAATTGATAGATATTATGAAGAAAATGGTTAATTTAAAAATTTTTAATAGAGTAGATTATTTAAAATGCTATCCTAATGATTTTACATCAGCTAAGATGTTTGTGAATATTAAAACTCATAAAGATGGTTTTCCTTTAAGATTTATTTTTGATTTTACAGGTAGTGTTGTAGAGGGTATTTCTAGATTCTTGAATAATTTTTTAAAACACTTTGTTGATTTTGGTCAGTACACAGTTTCTTCTTCTTTTGAGGCTTTTGATAAGATTAATAATTTTAAAATGGAAAGTAATTGGGTATTTGGAAGTTTAGATATTGAAAATATGTATCAGTCTGTTAATAGGTTAAGCAGTATTGATGTTCTTTTGTCTGTATTGATTAAGAAAAGTTCTTTATCAAAAAATAAAATTAAGGTAATTAAAGATTTGCTTTTGTTATTGGAAGATTCTATGTATTTTACTTATAAAGGTAATTTTTATAAGATTAAGGAAGGGTGGATAATAGGTTATATTATTTCTCCTTTAGTATGTTCAGTTTATATTAGTTTTATGGAAGAGGAAATTATTATTAAAAACAATTGTTTATATGTAAAATTATTTGTCAGATATGTTGATGATTGTTTATTTGTAGTTGAGAATGATAAATTGAAGGAATTTGTAAATGAGTTTAATTGTTTTGATCCTTCTATAAAATTTGTGTTAGAAGGAGGGGGGTTAGATTTTGGTAAGTTAAAATTTTTAGATCTTTTGGTGATTAGAAATATAGAAACTAATTGTTTATTGTGCAGTCATTTAGTTAAAAGTAAAGAATTAAGATCTATAATTAAACCTGATAGCTATCAGTCTGTATCTCATAAAGTAGGAATTATTGTCATAGGAATATTAAATTAAATAATTCTAGTGGGGTAGCTTTGTTTCAGAAATATCAATTTTATAAAGATTATTTGAGTGTTGGATACTCTGATAAATTTGTTAAAAGTATTTTATTTAATAGTAATATTTGTAAGGATGTAAAGGTTAAAGAAAAATATGATTTTATTTCTTTGCCATTTAAATTGTCTTCTTATAGAATTGTGTGTAGAAATAGTAAATTGTTTGGAAATAAGAAAATTGCTTGGAAAAGGGGTGTTACATTGAATAATTTATTAAATAATACAAAAGAAGTTTTTGATAGAAAGACTATTCCTGGTGTGGTATATTTTATTCCTTGTTTATTTTGTAAGAATGTTTACATAGGTCAGAGTAGTTTGAGTTTAAATGAAAGAATAAAGGTTCATAAAAGTAGAGTTAAAAATAGATATCTTAGTTCTGCTTTGTATGTCCATGAAAAAGATACAGGCCACACTATTGATTTTGATGAAGCTAAGGTTGTCTTCTTTGAGAGAAATGAAATCAAAAGAAGAATTAAAGAGTCTTTATTATTGAAAATTTATTATTCTGAAGCAATTAACTTATTTAAGAGTTCTTTTAATATTAAGGGTGGATGGGAAGTGAATGGATTTGTGGGTAGTTTTTAATAGTATATATAATGTGTGGTTTTTTTTTTGTAGTTCTTTACACATGAGAAGTCTGCTTGTAGCAGTGAAACCTTAGGTTGTGTTTTAATATTATTTTTATGCTGGTCTGGTTTAATTTTAGATTTGGGGTAGTTTTGATTTTATATTGACTAGTTTAGCTTTATGCTTGTAATGTTTATATATATATATATATATATATATATATATATATATATATATATATATATATATATATATATATATATATATATATATATATATATATATATATATATAATAGTTGAATATGTTTAAAAATACATATATACAAGCAACAAAGATTACAAATTATAAAATTATCATAGAAAACCCTTTTTTGGCAAATTATGTTTTTTGCCCTTTTCAATATGTCTCCATGATTTAAAGCACATACAGCAACATCTATATCAATACATGAGAGAAGACAGATAAACAAATGGATATCTGACATGATCTATTATGTGATTTTTTTTTCCCTCAATCCTACTACAAAATTACTCTGTTATATATGTTGAATTGATATATATCCACATATATTAATTAATTAACTATCCATTCTTTATCCATTAACCACTTATTATTCAACTTAATGGATGTTTTGTGATATATTGATAATATAAGTGTTCTTGATTATATTTAAAATGTTAATAGATGTAAAATATATGAAACAAACTATATCATATATAATAAAAACAACTGTATGAATATATACAAAACATCCATTAAGTTGAATAATAAGTGGTTAATGGATGAAGAATGGATAGTTAATTAATTAATATATGTGGATATATATCCATTCAACATATATAACAGAGTAATTTTGTAATAGGATTGAGGGGGAAAAAAAAGATATCAAATATCCATTTGTTTATCTGTCTTCTCTCATGTATTGATATAGATGTCGCTGTATGTGCTTTAAATCATGGAGACATATTGAAAAGGGCAAAAAAACATAATTTGCCGAAAAAGGCTTTTATATAATAATTTTATAATTTGTAATCTTTGTTGCTTGTATATATGTATTTTTAAACATATTTGACTATTGTATACTTGAAGTGCAACATAAAAAAGAATTGGTTTTAATTCTGATTCTGTTTCTGTATAGTAATTTCGATATATATATATATAATTATCCCCAAATTGGTTTTAAGCTGATGGCTCTCCTCAGTGAGGCACTAGGGTATTCAGACACTAGATCTAAAATACCAACTCTAGTGCAGCATTTATCTAATACTTAAGTATTAAGTAGAAAATCTGAAATGTTCAGACATCTATATATCTTCAAATTCAGCTATCTAAGTTAAATAGCCATATGGGACTGAACTAAATTCAGATACACCATACATTAATAGTTTTAGCAATATAACATTACCAAAGCTGCAAAAACAAAACTATAATAGTAAGAAAATCAAGTGTTTACATCAAGTGATTTAATTTATTAAGCTTGTACTACAAATGTAATATAATACCCCAATTGGACAAACCAATCTGTAACTAACCATCTTACACTATTTCTTTTATAACTAATGTGAGTACTAGTAATCTGTTTGAACCTAAGTAAAATCCGATTGGATACCTACTTATAATTGTAACTAGTTTGAATCTTGGTACATTATCTATAACAGTTTGTAGGATTTCCGTTTTTTAACAGTATATCATTTGCACCTCTGTTAATGGTAACTCATCCTCAATATTTCATAATTATGCAGACAAATTCTTATATACAAACTCCAAGACAAATTCTTATACAAATTCTCATACAGATCATATTTAATCACTGGGCATTATGAATCCTTTACAGCTCATATTTAATAATGTAACATTATAAATTTTAGTAGCTCATATTTAATAATATATCATAAATCTTTGTCATTTGTCAAATCTTTATCGATCATCAATGGTAGTCACATCACTTATGCTGGATCACAAACAATAAACAAACAAAATGAAAATCATTTTTATACAGCCATTTAATTAATATATTTACCTACATTATTTATCAGTTAATAAATGATGATGACATCAATGATAGTGATGGTATTGATGATAATCCCAGCCACAGCTTTATAATAAACTCACAATTAACACAAATCATTTCTTTTATCAATTTAAAAGTGATGAACTAGTATACCTACTCTCCATCACTCAATGTATACTCTAATGACCATAGACCAATTTGTATGGCCTCACTAAGTAATATGATGACACCTGTAATCTGTTCTATGGTTGGAATTCTTCTGTGATTACGATGATTAAACTATTTTTTCACAAGAAAAATAATTGACTTTAAGAAATATATGTCTTTAATCAAAAAAATTAAATTGTATTATTGATTAATCATCAATATACAAAACAAAAATTTTATATAATTAATAAAAAAAATAGTTACATTCAATAATGATCAATAACAATAATCACTAAAAATTCTTCTCTCCTTCCCCCTAATGAAATTTAGACTCAATCGTTAGATACATAAAGCTTGATATGTGCATATTAATATATTTAATAGGTGAATGGAAGTTTCATATCGTGGGAAATTTTAATTTCATAAATAAACAACCACGCGATGCATGCACATACTCTCATATTAGATATAACATACATTTTATGCTATAATCTTAAAAACAATAATCAAGAAATGGGTAGGGAAAAGTTTAATTAAATCATAAAAATAAAAACATAAATTTTATGTCTATAATCTTAAAAACAATAATCGAGAAATAGGTAGCGAAGAGTTTACTTAAATCATAAAGATAAGAATATCGAAAGGAAATCTATTTCGAATTATAATTCTCATTATCTCAATTCCTATTAAGCTAGGTTGCTAATTACTTTAAAATCTATTTATCATTATTATGCATTTTTATTTCTGTTCTGTTTCCAAAATTAGAGCATTCATACAAAACACCAATCCACGCATACTGATAGTATCATGTGTGTGTTTCCCATCATTAATAAATCTTGTGTCTAATCTTTACTTATAAGAATGATATATAAACGATAATTTTTATTTTCATGATACCAAAAAAAATTAATAAATAATAAACTAGAAACATTTTAAAAATATATACATATAAAATGATTACATATAATGATTATAGTAAACTAAGCAATCAGGTATTCATTATTAGGAAAAAAACCTTTTTAAATCAATTATGCTTATTTTCATGATTTGGGAGAGAAAATGGATATTAATAATAATAATAAAGAAATGTTCAGAGTTATTAAAAAGTTTATAGTACCATGTATCTCTTCTTTTTCCGATGTAGAAATTGTTCTAGTTAATTTAATGAATTTTCACTACAAGCAACGCTTGTTTAAGATTAAAATTTCGAATTCAGCCACATATCAATGTTTAATAGTGGTTAACTGGAAAAGTTTCATTTGAAGCTTAGATTTGTAACTTTCTTTCTGTTTTTCTGTGATGATGATGTTGCACAGACTGCATTTCTTGATGGACACTATTTTAGTATTGTGATGTGTTCTTCATTTCTTCTCTCTTTCATTCCATTTGTAGGCATGCCAATAAAACAATGAATATTTTTTTCTTCTCTTGATATATATTTCCAGCATGTTACTTTATTGTATATTGGAATTCACCAATGGCAGAGTTGAAGCAATAGCAAGATTCAGAGTCTTCTTTGGTCTGGAGTTCAGCCATAGGATGCTATTTGTTAGTTTCCATCTCAAATTTAGATCTTCCAATGTGCATAGAGTTCTTTGGGGAGCCAAAAGGCACACTCAACAAATAATCTTTCTAGCCATCCATTCTGCTATAGAAACCTTCAAAAATTTTCAAATAATAATAAGGCATTGGTTCCAAGATACAATCACATTTATCAATCCCCTCTATTTTTTTTTCAGATTAAATATGTGCTGGCCTTTTTAAAGATATTATGCACAGCTGGTTATTAATAAAAATGGGTTTTTTAGCTTTCTTCCACATTTATTTTCTTGGTGGTTTAAAGTTATTAACAGTTCTCTTTTTTAATTTTAAACTGCTTACTAATGAGTATCTTTCTCACTCCCATTTTTCTAACCTGAGGTTATATTAAAATTGACTTTATCTTTCTTTCTCAATTTTTTTAACACAAGATTGAAATTCTTAAAATTGACAATCTTTTTTTAACATATTGACCTTTTTTAAAACATTTTAAATAAAAGAAATTAAAGTTAAATATAATGAAAAAACAACTTTTACATAGAAAATATGAAATTATTTTTTAAAAAATATTTTGATATATCTGTAAATATTTAAATTTTAATGTTTGAACATACACATGCATATATATATACATATATTTTCATATCTACTCATATCTGTAAAACTTGCTTAAATAACCAAGCAAAGAAGAAAACACTAAATTAGTGCCTGTTGAAATTATCTAAATAATCTAAAAAAATACAGATTATTAATATTATTAGAAACAAAAATCATAGATCAAATTATTAATAACAAGTATTAAATCAAAATACTATTAAGAAAGAACATTATAATTTATTAGATACAAATTGAAATATTAAAAGCCAATAAGTAGATTGAAGAAAATGATTTATAGAGTCTACAGTTATGGACAACTAATTCTTAAATATAAATATATTCAGATGCTTAACTACTGAGATAACTCATAATTATGGGTATATTACAAATTTTGAAACTAAGACAATAATTTCTCACATCCCCATTAAAATTCCACTTTTAAATAGACCACTTAACTATTCAAAATATATACATTGTCCTTTTCACTAATAAAAGTTAATTGAGTAGAGAGAGAAAAAAACTTCTCCCACTTTCTTCTGATGTTTTTGGAATTTGTAATATTTGTAATGTAGTGTTTGAACGCAATAACCTACAACTTTCCCCTCCTATGAAGAAAAAAAATCTGTGTGATTTTTTAAATTTTAAACATATAACTAAAATAAATAGAGTGTGCCATAGTATAATACTATAGGCAGATTATGTACAGAATTGTATGATTCTTTCACTTTCATCTTTACTGAACATTTATAATAAAAAAATTATGTGCCTGACATACTCTATATAAATCTAGATCAATATAATTGACTTCTAATTTATCTAAAATATAGATTCTCACTACAATACAAAATCAACATTGATGATAATTGGTCTCAAGTTTTGAAGTTTCCCACCTACTGTCATATTTTTCTCTGGTTTCATTCTAATAGGATATTTATAAAACAAATCACTAAATTTCAACCAATAGTGTGCCTTTCTACCTTCACATTTGTTTTTCATTAATCCCAAAAAATATCATCCTGTTTCTAAATAAAATTAATATTACCATAAAAATTATCATCGGTGATAGCTGGTTTTAATTATTCAACTTTACAACATAATGTCATATTTTTCTAATAATATATTTATAAAACCAATCACTAAAATTCAACAAATGGTGTGCCTTTCTAACTTTACCATTAATTTGCAATTTATCTACAAATGCATCCAGATACAAAATAACACCAATATTATTAAGCAAGGACTTCTATAAATACATTTTTCATACAACTATGTACCTTTATAACCATTTTATGAATGGCTAACTTCATACTAGTAGCTTCCTGGCCATTTTTATTTTCTACACTGCTTGGTGGCTTTGTTTTATCCCTCTATCTTTTCTTTTTTAACTTTAACCACATGATCTTTTAAACCCTGTTCTTCCAACTCCCTTTGTATTCTCTTCATTTTGTAACCTACTTTACCCTGTCTGTTGTCTGTCTTCCCATATACTCTACTGTTTTTTTCACAACTGCCACCACTATCTTAAGGATATCTATTTCTATTTTTATATCTTCCTTAAATTGGTCATTTCTCTGTTCCCCTTTTTCACACCTCTCTTTCATCTTTAAACATTCTTCTTTTATGTCTTCTATCTTAAAGCCTCTTTCGTGGAACTTCCTATCCCATTTTTCTTCTGACTTCTCTGCTAGTTCCATAAAGCAGATATCCTACCTATCATCTAATTTTCCAATTTTACTTGTCAAATTATCTTCAAAATTTTCTAATCTATCATTTGAGATTTTAAACTTGTCATCCAGTTTTTTCTTCATTTCTAAATATTAACTCTCTAATTTATTGGAATGACACTATTTTTCCATCAATTCTTTCCTGTATTCCATATTCATTTCTTTAATTTGATCTAACAGGATTTGGAACTTGTCTGGTTCACTGCATTTTGACCCCCCATATTCTTTTTCCTTGTCAGAATCCATACTGCTTTGGTTTTATAAAGATTAATATTATCTGTTTATTGTTTAAATAAGTAATGTCTTTTATTCCTATAATCAATTTAATTAACTTTGGTTTCCAGTTGTATGACCACCAAGAAACTGCACATCAAATCTGCACATTGATCCTCCCTTTCTAATATTATATTCTCTGTTGACTGACCTGCATCTATATCACCCTGCTTCTCATTTCTTCCATATCCATTATTTACGTACCCATCTATCAATATCTTACATAGTATATGCATATATAATCATAACAAAGTTCCTACTTCAAATTATATACTGATCAATTTTTCTAGAGATCTGACAGATATTGACAGCAAACAGAATGACTAGCAACTCACAATTCTAAGACAGATAAAGAATTCAGCCACAAGACTATTAGTATACAATGGACTATAAACATCAAGAGAGCTATCTCAGTTTAATCATCTTAAGCTACCACAATCCTTGATAAAATAATGCAAAACTCTTTGCAATGCCCTGATTCATTCAAGTCTTAAGGGCTGGAAATATATAAAAATATGCCTTGTTTCCTCTCTTGGGTTCTTAGAGGCATGAAATATCGAAACTATTCCCTGATTCACTAAGTTTTAGGGGTTGAAAATATCAAACTATGCCTTGCTCATTTTATAGGAGACTTTGGTACTTGAGATCATGGCATAATTACTTTAACTGCTTCATGATAAACAACAACAAACTAAAATGGGTTGGAGCAGTGAATGAGATTGAATTAGTCATGAGTTGCATGAACACATTGTATCCTCAAGGCAATGACAAAATGATCCATTCTTCATCAAACTGAAGGTATAGCTAACCAAACTCCCACAATCAAATACTCACTCCAATCTCCAAAATCATAGATTTTCTATAACACTACCTCCTCAACTACACATGAAAACTACTATTTATAACTTATAATCATCAATACTCTTGTCCATATCTCACAGTAATACTTTATTAATAAAAGTAAAAAAAATTAACAGGAACCCTTATTGCTGGTTTAAACATTTACTTAAGTTGTGGTACTTATAATGTCTTAGAACTTAAATACTGGGCTGTTCTGTTTCATGGCTGTACTCATTTATTAACACTAATAAAGAAGTAAAAGACCAATAAATACTACCATATAACATTTCAATAAGAACACAATGCCAATGTAATTCTATACCAAAAAAAATCTCTTTTTTAACTACTCATCTCAATTTCTTCTCTATTATGTCTACTCCCAATATCAGATAGACAGCATATCTCACACTCTGTTTACATTGACATAACCTCATTTTTATTTTTTGTTATAATAATAATCCATGGAAGTATTTGATATATATATATATATAATGTAACGGTCAGGGTAGATGTAGAGTCTTACTGTATTTGCACTACAAGGTGCCCTTACGCTATTTGAACCTGCAAAATTTATATAGTAGGCAGATACATAAGTAAAAATTCAAATTTTACCTATATGTTTTATTCCTACCATCAGCCCATGCCGCTAGCTCAGTAAGATGCAGAGATTTATAAAATATAAAATTCTTAAAATATTTTTCAATATTGAAAAAATAAAAGAACCTACTGCCAGTAATAACACGCACAAACATTTATTTAAACATATATATAGAGCGTATATATATATATATATATATATATATATATATATATATATATAAGATTTTGAATCATTTTAGTATCACTTTTACTTTAAAATTTAACTTACATTTTAACTTTGATTTTTGGAATTTAATTTACATTTTAACTTCTATTTTATAAGTTTGCACATATGAGTTTAACATTTTATTAGTGTCGAGTGTGAATAGACTACATAGATTGCATTTGAAAAGAAAATATTCTATCCCTGATTTAGCCTTAGGCCAAAATTTCACAGTCAAACCAATGCCAATCTATCTGATATATTGATGTATTCAATGCAGCATTAATATGACAGCACAATACCATACGGTCAGGAATGCACATCTGAACAGCATGGTTAAGAGAAGAAATTGTGTCTCATCCAGTACAGGAATCTTACATCTGTCTGGCAAGAAGAACAATAAAAAACACCATAGGAAAGGATTGTGGTCCTTTTTGCCATCTTATTATCCCATTCCATAGGCTAAAGGGGTGATCCAAAAAGCAGGGAATATGTCTGCTTCCAATGGTCAGTACAAAATGGGATTTATTTTGCCCAAGTGCAGCGTATCATGTGATCCTGCATGTAGCAGACCTCATACTACATTTACTACTGACACCAATATATCTAATTGATTAACCCAATTTAACTATCAAACAAATAACCTAAGATTAACCCTCACTTAATTAAACTAATATAACTTTACAAATTTATGCAACCATTCACACCTGACTCAAATTTAACATTTATTAAGTTTAGTTTAACAGAAAAAAAAGAAATCATAATAAAAACTTATAAGAATAAAAAAATAAATTAATGGAAATGATTTTTTAAAAAAATACATTCACTAAAATAATTAATAAATAATTTAGTCAGATAGGAAATTCTATTTCTATTTAAATATTGAGAAGTTGAGATTTTATAGTTCTTATTGTTTTCAAATTAATGTTCATTGGAGTTTATAAAGTTTTTACAGTTTTAAAAAAGTTCATCCCCAGCAGTTGCTTGCAATTTGGGATCCAGCGTTAATTCCCCCAATGTCCTGTGATCCACAATATAGTGTACCGGTCAAAAGACCCCACCCACAATAACAACCTAAATTCAAAGTTGGATTCAAATTCAGTCAAACCAAACTGAATTCAAACCCAACTCATGAGCTCAGATCAAATCAATAAATGATATAAGTTGACGGTACATGACTATGCACCAAGAAACTAGCTCAATGGATGATGATGATTTGAGACCCCTGATCTGACTTTACGAGTGTACAATAAAATAACCAAGAATATTTATAAGTCAACTCATATATGTATGTTTGGGTTGCCAATACAGCCAGTGAGCATTAATATTAAAATAATTATTGAATAATATAGAATGTTAAAACCCAAATGTGTTAATAGAATGTTTAATAATAATATTTTGTTCAACTTTTATGAATCAGATTATATGGATTACCTCTAGTCTTTAAAAGGAATTTATAATTTACAATAAGAATGGCAGTCGTTATTATATGCCAATAACTATTACACAACATTCTAGGAGGATTATATATGTCTATGCCCCAACAAGAAAATAAAGGTAGATAAAGGTATTCGGCTTTGACAGAAATGATTATTCTAATTCTAAAAAAAATGTGACATTCATTTTCACATTCGTAAATCAATTCACAAAGAGCAAGATACATATTTAGGGCATAACTTTAATATTTAATAGAAAACTTACTTAATTATAAATGAATATGCATTTGTTTGACTTTAATAAAATCAATTCATCATGATTTATAAGCATGAGAGTGGGGCTTTATTTGAACTGAGAAATAATGGTGCTGATGGCTTATGAGCTATGAAAATGAATATGAAAGATATTGGTTTGTCAGTGACTTAAGTAGGAGGGTTGCTTGGATTTTAAAAGTATTTCTGCCCTATCAAGGAGATGTGGAACACAGGGAAAGCCAGGCCAGGTCATAGCCATGAACCTTTGGTGTTCCAATATAAATGAGCAAGTGAGGAAGTGCTTTCTTCCTTTGGAATTAAAGTAATAATAATAATATCACCAAGGACAAGCCTATAAGGCAGGAGGTGGCTTGTGCCAGCAATGTTCAGAAAAATGATGACTTGGTAATCATTGTGGTTAAATAATAAAACCCATTTTATATAAGGAATGCTCTACGTGATGACCTGATCAAATTAATTTAAAGTCAAATGAGCGTTAATACAGAAATACTTATCGTAATTATAAAATTATTTTAATTATACCCTAACTATCATGCCCTCCCTGAATATTAATAGAAAGTATAAAATTTGAATTAGAATATATTCATTTATTTTTCTCTATCAACCTTTTGCAAAACATTCTAAGATTATAAATATGAATAGATAAACATTTGTAAACTAGATACAATAGCTGGGGACATAGGTTAGAAACTGGGCTAATAATTTATTATTAGCCATTAATAAAAATAGCAACATTTAATCCTTCAACTCGATAATTAATAGAACTGTACTAAATTAGTTCTATTGGGCAAGAATTACTATAACTTAATATTATATTAGTTTCATGAGGGAATTTTAATGAAAGAGATTATTATCAAGTTGAAGTTTTATTAGCATATAATAAAAATAAACGACATTAATATATATATATATATATATATATATATATAATAAGGTTAGATAAACGAACCACCATTGTAAGAAAAAAGAAAGTTAACATAATATTAATTTCAAAGACTAGAGATTAAGATAGAGAATTACTACATAGCATAAATAAAAGAAAATTTTATACAGATTAATACATTAGGAAATGAGAAGAGCTTTTAACAGTACCTAATTTAAAGGTAGTGTAAATTAAAGTTCGGAAACTGGCCAGAAAGTTACGGTTCATTAAAGAAATATGTTACCATTCCTTCTGTGGTTGGTTCCTTAGTTTACATGTCAGAGTCCAAGTTGGTTGGAATTTAGGCACACATTTTGTAAATTATTTGAACAGCATTTTGATTGACTCCTTTGGCAGCATGATTGGTGTGGGAAAAGTTTAGTTTAGCAGCTACCTTAAAGATATTCTGGGGATTTCAGCCCCAGCCATCAGACTCCCGAAGTTTAGCCCCTCACCATGATGAAGATACTATTGAAATTCATAATTTAAGACACACATAGATTTTAGTAGCACTTCTTTTAAAACAAATATGGCTTCTCTCTCTCCAAACTTTTCCAGGCTATTTATACTGTCCACAGGTTTCCCACCTATTCTAGATGCCTTCAGGATAATGCTTCTTGCATTATCAAAATTACAAATTTTGTTAATTGATTTTAGATACATTCCTTCAATAAGGCTTTCAAACTCGTTAACTTTGAATTCATTTTCTAATTAGAAAATGAATTTATAAATCTAAAAAAAACGGTTTTAATTAGGAACCATCCTTACATTATAAATTATCTTTTTGCTAATTAATAAAACTTTCCCCATTATCTTTGGAAAAAGATAATCTGAAAGCTTGTCGAAATAATGTAGCTTTTAATCACTAAAATTTGAACAAACTGTTTAAAAGTAAAATAAAACATTCCCGACGCAATGAAACTTTATAATGAATATATATATTTAAATATTTATAAATATATATGCACAATCCATGCAGTTATAATATATATAAGTTCATGAATAATTTTATCATGAATTTATTAATGACATTGATTAGTTTAAATGTCAAACTAGTTAGTTTTAACACACATTTATGACCCTGTTTTTTAAGGAAATTAGCATGTATTGAACGTATAAAGCCCCATTGTTTTCGGAAATTTATGGTTAGTACTAGGGCTTGAAGTGGGCTACATGTGAGATATTATGAAGCTAGGATTGAACTTAGATCCGACTGTTTCAATAGGAAAACAATGTCATTTCTTTTTTATAGAAAACCAAAGGAATTGAAAGTGTGTCTTTCAATCCCTTCTTCTTCAACTGACTCTACACTAATACATATAGCACATCTGTACTGTCACATTTCTATCTTCTCTTTTTTCTCCTTTTTTCAAAACTTTTCCTTTTATTGTAAACTTTCAGATCCAGTGGACATTATATCATGATGATGATGATCTTTAAATTGAGGTCCGTTTTCTGAGGGATTTCTTCTATTGGCTATTAGTTTCTATTGTTTTTCTCTCCTATCTGACCTTTACTTATACATTTTGAAATGCCCAAGGGCTAGCTTACTTTTAACTAATTAAAATAATCATTTCCATTTTACAATAGCATTAATTAATTTATTGTACATTTTTTTTATCTTTAAATCTTTCAAGTTTTTTTCTTAATATTTAGTTTTAAAACTTTTTTCTTTTTTTAATAAAGTTCTCTTTTAATAATTTTTCATCTGTGCGATTTTATATATATATATATAAAGCTTAAATGACTTTTAACTTTCAATTTTTAATTGTTAAAAAAGAAGTTTTTATTTGCGAAATTTTATTTTTAATGTCTAATTTTTAAAATAAATAATGTAACAGTGTGTGTTCCCATTACATGTCAGTAAACTTGCTTAAAAAATAAACAAAAAAAATATTTTACTTAGGGTTAGGAATTATGGTACACGATTAACGAAAATTTATAAAGACATTCGGTTAGTAATTTTACAAAAAGACTATATACAAAAAAAAATGTTGACTATCATTTTCCTATGAACCATCTAAATTTATGCCACCTCCCCCCAAGAGTTCCTTTTTCTCTACATTTTATTTTTAAATACACAGCATGACAAGCAAATTATTAATTTAGTAAGGTTGCATTGAAATAAATACGTTTTAAGAGATAATGGGTTTGTACGTGTATATTTGTAGCACAATTATATACACAACCAACATATTTATGGTTAATTGAAATGCTTAAATAGGGTTACACTGAAGTAAATTCCCAAAGGACACTTATCGTAAGGTATCACATTTACAATCATAAACTTATGTGGCTATGTGCGCCTATACACATTAAAGCATAATATATATTAACACACACAAAAAAACTTATATTAATTGCAACCTTTTGACTTTTTTTAAAAAAAATTAGTTTTAAAATTATTAATATTTTTTCTATCTCATTTTTAATATATGTGCTATTTTTGACTGGCAGTGCTTTTATAAAATTTAATAGTATACGGTAGATAAAAATATTTCATTAAAAAAATTTACTCAGGGTACTTGTGGTTAAAGTGGATCAGTCCACATTGGGTGGCCAATTATAATGGTCAGGGTAGATGTAGAGTCTTACTGTATCTGCACTACAGGGTGCCACCAGGCTATTTGAACCTGGAAAATGTATATAGTAGGCAGATATGTAAGTTAAGATTCAAATTTTACATATATATTTTATTCCGACCATCAGCCCATGCCACTAGCTCAGTGAGATGCAGAGATTTATAAAATATAAATTCTTAAAATATTTTTCAATATTAAAAAAATAAAAGAAGCCACTGCCAGTAATAACACACACAAACATTTATTTAAACATATATATAATATTTTCAATCATTTTAGTACCACTTTTATTTTAAAATTTAACTTACATTTTAACTTTGATTTTTGGAATTTAATTTATGTTTTAACTTTTATTTTATAAGTTTGCACAGATGAGTTTAATATTTTATTAGTGTCAAGTATGAATAGACTACATAGATTGCATTTCAAAAAAAAATATTCTATCCCTGATTTAACCTTAGGCCAAAAGTTTGCAGTCAAACCAATGCCAATCTGATATATCGATGTATTCAATGCAGCATGAATATGACAGCACAATACCATACTGTCAGGAATGCACATCTGAACAGCATGGTTAAGAGAAAAAATTGTCTCTCATCCAGTACAGGAATGTTACTTCTGTCTGGCAAGATGAACAATAAAAAACTCCATAGGAAAGGATTGTGGTCCTTTTTGCCATCTTACTATCCCATTTCTTAGGCTAAAGGGGTGATCCAAGGAGCAGGGAATACATCTGCCTCCAATGGTCAGTATGAAATGGGACTTATTTTGCCCAAGTGTGGTATATCATGTGATCATGCATGTAGTGGACCTACTATATTTACTACATACACCAATATATCTAATCGATTAATCCAATTTAACTATGAAACAAATAACCTAAGATTAACCCTCCCTTAATTAAACTAATATAACTTTACAAATCTATGCAGTCATTCATGCCTGACTTAAATTTAACATTTATTAAGTTTAGTTTAACAGAAAAAAAAGAAATCATAATAAAAACTTAAAAGAACAAAAAAATAAATTAATGGAAATGATTTTTAAAAAAATACATTCACTAAAATAATTAATAAATAATTTAGTCAGACAGGAAATTCTACTTCTATTTGAATATTGAGAAGTTTAGAATTTATAGTTCTTATTGTTTTTAAATTAATATTCATTGGAGTTCATAAAGTTCTTCCAGTTTTAAAAAAGTTCATCCTCAACAGTTGCTTGCAATTTGGGATCCAGTGTTAATTCCCCCGATGTCCTGTGGTCTGCAATATAGGAAAATGATGCCATTTCTTTTTTATATAGAAAACTGAAGGAATTGAAAGTGTGTCTTTCAATCCCTTCTTCTTCAACTCTCTCTGCACTAATACATATAGCACATCTCTTCTGTCACATTTCTATCTTCTCTTTTTTTCTCCTTTTTTCCAAACTTTTCCTTTTATTCTAAACTTTCGGATCCAATGGACATTATGTCTTGACGATGATGATCTTTTCATTGAGGTCCGTTTCCTGACAGATTTCTTTTATTAGCTATTAGTTTCTATTGGTTTTTTCTCTCTCCTATCTGACCTTTACTTATACATTTTGAAATGCCCAAGGGCTAGCTTACTTTTAATGAATTACAATAATCATTTTCATTTTACAATAGCATTAATTAATTTATTGTACATTCTTTTTATCTTCAAAACTTTCAAGTTTTTTTCTTAATATTTACTTTTAAAACTCTTTCTTTTTTTAATAAAGTTTTCTTTTAATAATTTTTTATCTGTGCGATTTATATATATATCATCATCAACCATTATCAATCCACTGCAGGATGAAGGTCTCTCCAAGTTTAATCCATCTTCTCTGATCTTTAGGTTCTCTTCTCCACAACACCCCTGCACATTTTCTTATTTCATCCATCCATCTCACATGTGGTCTCTTTCTGGGTCTTTTACAATCTCTTGGAATCCAGTTTAAAATTTCATTGTCCATCTATTATCATCTCTTCTAGCAATATGTCCAGCCCAACTCCATTTCAATCTTTTAATTTTTTCAATAAGGTCAGTAACACCTGTTTGTTGTCTTACCCATACATTGCGTTTTCGATCTCTTCTTGTTACTCCCAACATACATCTCTCCATACTCCTTTGAGTGGTCTGAAGTCTCTGCAATGCTCTTCTATTAAGTGTCCAAGTCTCAGATCCATAAGTAAGAACTGGTAAAACACATTTGTTAAAAACCATCCTTTTCAAACACATAGGCATATTTCCTTTTAGTATCAAGTTATTTCTACCAAAAGCACTCCAACCAAGTTTAATTCTATGATTAATTTCCTCCATTATGTTTCCATCTGTATTAATAATCTGACCAAGGTATTTGTAACTGTTACCTTCTTCTAATTCTTCATAATCAATCTTTATTTTCATATTTTGAGCAAATTGATTAAACATTACTTTAGTCTTTTTAACATTTATCTTTAGTCCTACTTTTCTACTTTCATCTGCTAACTCCTGCAACATTTCCTGCAGCTCTGAAGCATTATTTGCAAAAACAACTACATCATCTGCGAAATCTAAATGACTTAAATACTCTCCATTTACTTTCACTCCTTTAGTTTCCCATTTTAATCCACAAAATACTTCTTGCAGCACTGCTGTAAAGAGTTTTGGAGATATGGAGTCACCTTGTCTTACACCTTTCTCAATGTTGATTTTTCCAGTATCATTATGTAATTTAATTGTTGCTGTTGCATTTTTATAAATATTCTTTAAAATATGACAATATCCTGGATCTATACCTTGATGATCCAATGCTTTAATCACTGAAGAAATGTGTATAGAATCGAATGCCTTTTCATAATCTACAAATCCAAAACATAATGACAACTCATATTCGTTTGTCCTTTCTATGACTTCTCTCAATACCTGGATATGATCTATTGTACTAAAACCACTTTTAAATCCAGCTTGTTCTCTTGGTTGGTGGAAATCCAAAGTTCTCTGTAGACGAGTTGTAATTGTCTTGGTAAAAATTTTATATAAAACTGATAAAAGGCTGATAGGTCTGTAATTTCTAATATCTTCTTTATCACCTTTTTTAAATATTAATATTATTACTGCATTCTTCCAATCTTCCGGTACATCTTTATCATTTAGACATTTGGTATACAACTTTGCTAAAATTGTTTCTATTTCTTCACCTGCTTCTTTTAATATATCAATTATAATTCCATCACTTCCTGGAGCCTTTCCTTTCTTCATACACTTAATTGCATGTCTCACTTCTTCATTTAAAATTCTGGGCAATTCGGAAGATGTAATAGATATAGGAGGTACTTGTTCTTTATTACTATATAATTCTTGATAAAAATCTTTTACCAATTTCATGATGTCATCTCTCTTTTTAGTAATAATTCCATCTTTTTTTCTTATTGCAGATATAAATTTCCTACTAATACCAAAATGTTGTTTAACATTTTTGAGACTTTTATTTTCTTCTACAGTTTTCCTTGCTATTTCACAGTTATACTTTCTTATATCATTTTCAACTCTTTTCCGTACCATTTTACAAAATTCGAGATATTCAATTCTTTTTAATACATCATTTTTGTATATCTTCATATTCCTTCTTTTCTTCATAAATTCTCTAGTCTCAGTAGAAATTTTATTAGTCAATTGCTGCTTTTTTCTACCAGCTATGTTTGTTACAGTTTTTAAAAGTGTATCAGTTATTTTCATATTAATTTCATTCAAATCTGTATCATGTTCAAAATCTCCTAACACTTGAAACCTATTTGTAAGTTCTAATTTAAATTCATTAGAATGTTTCTGAAGATTAGGAATATCAATTGTAAATATTGTTTTTCTTAATAATTTTTGTCTTTCTAGTTTTACATTAACACGTAACTTACACCTTACTAATCGATGATCGCTTCCTGTGTTAAATTTATTAAGAACATTACAATCTTGAAATATGTATTTTCTATTAGTCAAAATATAATCCAATTCTGCTGTACCTTCATTTGGATGCTTCCATGTCCATTTCCTTTTAACATTTTTCTCAAAAAATGAATTCATAATATAAAGTTTTTCTTTTTCTGCAAACTCCACAAGTCTATGTCCTCTCTCATTTCTATTACCATAACCAAAATTACCTACAGCAATTTCATCTTTCATTTGTCTACCAATTCTAGCATTAAAGTCTCCCATAACAATTTTAAAATGTTGTTTACTCTGATCAAAAGCCTTTTGTACATCCATATAAAAATCTTCTACTACTTCATCACTATGAGAACTTGTTGGGGCATAAACCTGAATTATCTGCATTTGGTATCTGCTATTAAGTTGTATAACTAATCTTGCCACTCTGTCCGATATATATATAAAGTTTAAATGACTTTTAACTTTCAATTTTTAATTGTTAATCAAGAAGTTTTTATTTGTGAACTTTTATTTTTAATGTCTAATTTTTAAAATAAATGGTAAAACTGACTTGTAGTAGACTTGACACTTCACCCTCTATTTTTAAAAAACTTAACTATTTTCCCCCACTAATTGTATCCTACTTTAATCAGTGTATGTAACTATATCTAACTATAAATGTTAATAATAAAAAAAAAATTAAAAAAAACTTACATTTTCATGCGTAGTTTTCACTTCTAGTGGTCTTTGCTGTATATATAACTGTAAATAAATAAACCAAATGAATCCAACTTTAATCAGTTTATCTAACAATAAGTAAACTATGTCTAAATATAAATATTAGTAATAATAAAATGTAATAAAACGTACATTTTAATGTGTACTTTTCACTTGGAATGTATATCTAGTGGTCTTTACTGTATATATAACTATAAATAAATAAAGTATATTAACTATAAATGTTTTTATATATAGATGAATAAATAAAAAAAAGAACTTACATTTCCTGCAGGCAGAATCCGTGTTTCAAACTATGTTATTCTCACTATGTAATTGCAAAGTATATCTAACTATAAATGTATTTTTTACATGAAGATTAATAAATAAAATGTAATAAAACTTACATTTTTATGCTCTATTTAGAGAAGATAAGTGTCACCAATAAAGTCCCTACTCTCAAAATTATTAACTACTTTTGTCATGGGTAATTGTTGCCGCGTGTAATTCCCCCTCTCCCACCATCCATTTACTTTTTTGCCGAAAAAAGATTCAAATCAATGTTAAAAATAAGCATGTCAAATTGTGAACAATTGTTTTAACATTGATTTGAATCTTTTTTTGGCAAAAAAGTAAATGGACAGTGAAGGGGGGGGGGAATTACATGCGGCAAAAATTACACATGACAAAAGTAATTCATAATTTTGGCAGTAGGGACTTTATTGGTGACACTTATCTTCTCTAAATAGAGCATAAAAATGTAAGTTTTATTACATTTTATTTCTTAAACTTCATGTAAAAATACATTTATAGTTAGATATACTTTGCAATTACATAGTGAGAATAACATAGTTCGAAACACGGATTCTGCCTGCAGGAAATGTAAGTTCTTTTTTTTTTATTTATTCATCTTTATGTAAAAACATTTATAGTTAATATACTTTATTTATTTATAGTTATATATACAGTAAAGACCGCTAGATATACATTCCAAGTGAAAAGTATGCATAAAAATGTAAGTTTTATTACATTTTTTATTAATATTTATATTTAGACATAGTTTAATTATTGTTAGATAAACTGATTAAAGTTACAGTTATATATACAGCAAAGACCACTAGAAGTGAAAACTATGCATGAAAATGTAACTTTTTTTTAATTTTTTTTTATTAACATTTATACTTAGATATAGTTACATAAACTGATTAAAGGTGGATACAGTTAGTGGGGAAAAAAGTAGTTAAGTTTTTTAAAAATAGAGGGCGAAGTGTCGAGACCGCTATAAGTCAGTTTTACCAAATAAATAATGTAACGATGTGTTCCCGTTACAATATATATATATCCTACCCTCTCATGTGCATCACTGAAAACTTATTGAACCTATATCAATGTGTTTGAAATATGATATGCCATTATTGGATAAATGAAAATTTTCATTGACGTATTGCATTATCACTGATTTTTAAGACATAGACAAAATTTGAAAGATGTTTATTTGAGAGAGATATGTTAAAAATTGTATACATATTTTGAGTTCCGAATATAAATAAATGTTTTAAAATGAACCTGTTTGTGTGATAAAATAGAGGTAACAAATAGGGAAGGGTTTGTCAACCTTTTTAATATAAAGGGCCATTTTGTTTAAAACTCCTCACTTCCCCCATTAAATAGCCACAAGGAGAGAAATCCCCCCTCCACACACACACACACACATTAAAGTGCTGCATGGAAAGAGGTGAAAAAGAGCCATTTTGTTTCAATCTCTTTCTCTTAGCTCATTAAAGAGCCTTGAGGAAAGAGGTACTTTCTTTCTCTTCCATATTAATGAGCTTCAAGGAAAGATGTAAAATATACATCCTGAAAAATACAAAATTCTGAGTGGCTATGGATATATTTGAATATCTATTTTAATTTTTAGAATATAATTGTATCTCAAAACATTCTAATAAAAATAAAAATCCTTTTAAAATAAATAAATTACTTTGATAGTTTGATTTATTCACAAATTTCTATTATTTACATATTTGTCATATACAATAATTACTATTCTATAGTAAGACTTGATTCAAAAAACATTGTAATGCATATTTTCTCCCCTAGAGTTATTAAAGTAATTATTTACAAATTACAAGAGAAAATATTTTTTTTATGTTTATCATGATAAAAAAGAATCATGAGATTGGGACCAAAGAGCCAGATTTGACTCATGAGTCATAGTTTAGTGACCTTTGATCCAAGATATTTCATCATAGTAATATAAATACTGTAATTAAATTAATTATAAACAAAGTTATTTTTCCCCTAATGATTGCATAAAATTTAAGATTTGGATTTTTTACCAACTTTCCATAAAGATATTAAAACAACTAATTTATGAATATACAAGCAGGGGTCTCAAAATCAAATGATAAGATTATAATACTAACCCAGTCTAATTTCTTTAGCTTTATGAATTTAATGCTATAAAATATACTATTAAAAAAGTTCTGTCTTCATAGAATCAAGCAATAAATTTTTTTAATAGTACATTTTTTGTTAATATTATGATTGATTTTTGTGCAGAAACACACATTCTTTATATATAAAGATTGTTTCAAATGTACTTGAAAAAAAGCAATAATAATTGTTTTCATTAGTAAAACATGCTTAGTATAAAATACATTCAAAAGCTACAATTAATAAAAAAGTACTAAAGTATTTTATAAAGTAATTATCCATTTGTGTTAAAAGCCAAAACATAATATGTATTGTATTAAATAAACATATTAAAAAGTATATGATCTATGTTGACTTATTTAAAAACATTTATTTGTAAAGCCCTCGAAGTATATTTTAGATAGGATTTTTCTTGAGTCAGATAGACCATTATGAGAGGCATCAAGTGATAATGTTATGATAGTATTATAGATAATTATCGTGCTACAGTTTTATTCTTATGTTAAATATAATGCTTAAGATTATTCTGATGTAAATAGACACTTTAAAATTATTAAAACTTATTATTAACAAATTACACTTTCTTACTATTGAATTTAAAAAAAATATTTGAGCAACTATCATAATACTTCAAACGATATTATAATATTCACATTATATATTTGTACTAACTAAAAAGTGTATACTGTCTTTACAAATTTTAAGATTTTATTTTAAAAGTTTCTTTGTTCATGTAACACAAATAAAATGCCCAGTTAATTAAAACAAAATTGACGTTTGCTTCCCCTTTGTTTTCTTTTTTTTAATTTAATGGCAGTTGAGGCAGGTTTAAGAAATTAACCGAAAGTACTTCTGTGGATTTAAGGATTGTTAATAATAGTTTGTTACCGTTAAATTTATTATTTTTATTATAATATATATAATAATTGAAAAAAATATATAAAAAGGATTATAACTGATATCATATCAAGATTTTAGTTCAACTTTAAATATCCTGTTTATATTTAAACTGCATTTTACAAAGTCTAAATTTAAATTATAAGGACAGAATAAACAATTACTTCTTTTATCAAACTTTTAAAGCACCTACTTAACCAATATTTCAACATATGTAGAAAGAAAATATTTACATATAATTGAAATTAGAAAAATATACAATAAATTATATTCACATATGAATACGCAGAATTCAGTTTAAATTCAGGCTAATTAATTAAAATTACTCATTTGAAAAGATGGTTCCATTTAATGTCACATTATAGTAACACAACATATATTTCAACTACACAAACTAGTATAAAATTTGAATTAAATGAATTATTATTAAAACGTCTATTTAAGTACTGTACTATAAATTAAAACAATAAAATCTTAGTAAAGAATTATTGTTGCTTAAATCCATTAATCAGATTAATCTTACATTGTCTATTTTTGTTAATTAAAATGTAATAAGTCTCAGCTATAATTAATTTGGTGCTTTTATTTGCTTATTGGGGAAAGATTCTCATAATTTTATTTTACATTTTTTCTTGCAGCAGTAATGTTTTGTGATACTTCTCATATTTGTCTTCATATTCAAATTTATCTATGACACTTTTACTTTTCAAACGTTTCTAATTCCATTATTATATTTTTATACAAATTTCAAATATTGTTTTGTCAATCCAAAAGCATCTTTCACATTTAAATATGTGTTCATTTTTTCATCAATGACAACTTAATATACTATGATTCTTCATATATTATTTTATCTTTTATTTAGCTGTATCTTGTTACAAGTATATTTGTAATAATGCAATTACAGTATATATTTATTCTTTTAATTAATTGTTGTTGTTTTTTTAATTTTACTTTAAATATAGTTGGAAATAATCTGCATTTTGTACGGCCTTGTAAAAATCCTTAATGACTTTTTTAAATCCTTAATACTGTATTTTTTGCAGTCTCAATTTACTTCCAACTATTGCTTTGACTAATAAAGTCTCTTAATCTATAAAAATTTAAAATTGTCATTTATTTTATACTTTATGACTGAATGTAAATATTTTTTTTTTAAAGTGACCTTTAGCACACACTTATATTCTGCTTATTACTACATTCACGTTTTATTCATTTACTTATAAATTTTAAAGAATTAAAAATATTCTCATTTTGACTAATGCTCAGTTGTTTTTATTGTAATATATCTATAATGCCAATTTTGTGAACAACTGATTGCATTAATGTTTTCATGCATCGTTTTTTTAAAGTCACTTTGGTTCCGCTTATAATATTTATATTTTATTTTTTATTTAAAGATACTTTGTGTAAAGATGGATGGAGTCTGTATCGAGAAGCATGTTATTTTTTTTCATCAGATAAAATTACTTGGGAAGAAGCAAGAACACGTTGTGAAGAAGAAAGCAGTCATCTGGTAGATGTCATAGATGGAAGAGAAAATGATTTTGTTCATGGTAAAATTATTAACATTTTCAAAAACGTACACAAATCTTTTTTTTTTTAAAATTAAAAACTTATTAGATCTAGAAAATATACAAATAATATTTTAAAAATAATAATTTCAGATTTTTTCACAAAATACAAAAATTAAAAAATTTAAGGCAACACTTGACTACTATTTATTTATTTATGTTATCAATTAGATTATCACTTGCCTGGATTTATTTCAAATGGAATTAAATAATATTTTTAAATCATGTAGAATATAAGCCATTTTACATGGAGAAAAACTATAATTAATATTAGATATATTAATAGAGGATAATAAGTTATCACATTTTGATTAGTAAGGAATGGTAAAGTCTCCATAATTATTAAAAGATTAGAGCAAGTTTAAAAGCTATTTATCAACATTATCAACAATTGTTTATATAGCATGTTTGAAATAAAAAAAAATGTTATCTAAATTCACCATTTTGCTGCATAGAATATTTTACTATAAAACAAATCTAATTTTCAAAATGTACAAATACACCATTAATAGTATACCCATATAAAATAAAGACTAAAAATATTCTAGAATGGCTTAATATTAATTAAAAAATAATAATAGTCTTGATACTTTAAAATAACTTATTTAAAATTAAATAATTAACTGGTAGATTATTTAATTTATTTTTTTGATTCTAACTAAAATATTATTGTAACAAAAATCAATGCAAAAGATGATGCATAAGATGGCAAGTTTTAGATCTTTTTTGTTTTGGAATGAAAAATTATGTCTTTACCAAAGTGATAAATTGAAAAAATATTGAAATATTTGCCAAGGAATTGTTTGATGTTGGTTATAAAATGGAACAAATAAACAATATTTTATATCAATTTAAAAAAAAGTTATAATGATTTAAAGGAAATGAAGGTTAATAGTAAACAATGGGTTCTATTCCATTTATTTCAAATCCACAAGTGAAATTTTTTTAAGGATTTATATAAAAATGTGTTTAATGTTTCATTCTACATTCCAAACAATATTAATAAATTAGTCAATAATTCTAAGAATGTCAAACCTGTCAAGCAGAAAAGTAATGTCATATATCAATTTTTTTGTGATTGTATGCTATCATATATAGGTGAATCTAGATGCAGTGTAGGTGAATCTAGGTGAGGGAGCATGAATTGTTATATAAGCATGTAAAAAGTAAAAATAATGGTGATTTAAAGTCTCCTCCAGTTTTCTGTGATCATGAAAAATCATGTAAATATAAATTTAAATTTGATTTTGAAAATGTGAAAATTCTTCTTGAAGAGAGAAACCATAGTAAAAGAAAAATTAAAGAGGCAATTTTTATAAACAGGAATAAAATGCATTTAATAAATCGACAAGCTGATAACATTAAAATATGAGATTCATGGGAATTGAATTGATGACGTTTGCTTCTGCTTTTTTTTAATTTAATGGCAGTTGAAGCAGGTTTAAGAGATTAACTGAAAGTACTTCTGCAGATTTAAGGATTGTTTGTAATAGTTTGTAAACCATTAAATTTATTATTTCAATATATATATATATATATTAAAACAAAATAAAATGTCTGCTAATATTAATAATACAATAATTAAACTTAAATATACCTTACAATGTAATATAAATAAAAAGTCATAGAGAAATATTTTCGATCATATTCATAATCATTATCAACTCAAATTTCAAAATGAAATCGGCTATTACCAACTGGAAACACATATTGATTTAAATATCCCACAATTCATTAACCATATTTTTTGCTGACTGTCTACTTTTTATCAAATTTTTATACCTACTAATAAAAACTGCCTCTTTAATTATTCGTTTTTCATTATCTCTCTCTTGACCTAAAATTTTTATCTTTTTTATATCAAAATCAAATTTAAAATTACAATTCCTATCATGATCATAAAAAACAGACTCAGTATATAACTTCACTTCATTATTACTATCACTATATATCTGTACATTTTTAAACAATTCTTTATACAACAATTTATGCTCTTTAATTTTTTTCTCCATATTACATCTAGATCCCCCACACATATGATACGTTACACCCACAAACAATTCTATAAATTACATTGCTCACATTATTTTTTTCTAACTTATTTTTTGAATTATTAATCATTCTATTTAAATTACCCGATCCACAAAATAAAACAATGATTTGTCAAATTACTAAAAAAAAATAATAGAAATGTTGGTGATGAAGAAATTGAGAGTAAGAAGTGGATTTTTTTACCTTTTTATAATAATAATCAAGTAAATTTATGAAAAAAGCTTATAATAGAATATATAATGTTTCATTTTATGGATTGGGTAATTTAAATAGAATGATTAATAATTCAAAAAATAAGTTAGAAAAAAATAATGTGAGTAATGTAATTTATAGAATTTTTTGTGGGTGTAACATATCATATGTGGAGGAATCTAGATGTAATATGGAGAAAAAAATTAAAGAGCATAAATTGTTGAATAAGAGAAATTTAAAAAATATACAGATATATAGTGATAGTAATAATGAAGTGAAGTTATATACTGAGTCTGTTTTTTTATGATCATGATAGGAATTGTAATTTTAAATTTGATTTTGATATAAAAAAGATAAAAATTTTAGATCAAAAGAGAGATAATGAAAAAAGAAAAATTAAAGAGGCAGTTTTTATTAGTAGGTATAGAAATTCTATAAAAAGTAGAGTCACTAAATGATAGGATTTGTGAATTGTGGGATATTTAAATCGATATGTGTTTCCAGTTGGTAATAGATGATTTCATTTTGAAATTTGAGTTGATAATGATTATGAATATAATCGAAAATATTTCTCTATGAGTTTTTATTTATATTGTATTATAAGTTGTTTACCATTATTTGGAATATATTTAAGTTTCGTTAATATATATATATATGTGTGTGTGTGCATGTATTTAAAAAAATAATTTGAACATATTTTGTAATTAAACAGAAATTAAGAACAAAATTTAATTGATTTTAATTTTAGGATGCTTTTGTAGTTTTCCTGCTGGAAGTTTGCCATCCATTATTTTTAAGTAATACATTTTCAGGTGATCAGGGTTTTACAATGTATGGTATAAACAATATGGCTGATTAAGTTATTGTATTCAATAATTATGTTTTTTTATTTATTAAAATGGTAAAGAAACACATGTGTCCAAAGTGCTGTAATTAAAAAAAAATTAAGTATAAATATAATAAGTAAATTTTTTTTAAAAAAACACCATTTAGTAGACTATAACAAAAGTGCAGACCAACATCACATTTCTGGCAGGCACTACCTCATAATTTTAAAAATATTCCTCAGCATCTTGTTCTGCCAATGAAATATTTCAAATTTTATTCGTATTTTTGTTTCTGTGGATGAAATATTCCAGATTTTAATAATATTTCCAAAAATAATATATTAAAGAAGGAATGTTTAAAAACCCATATGTAAACTAGTGTTAAAAAATTACAATAATTTGTCTCTTGTTATCTGTTAGCATCATGTAAATAATTTTGAAAATATTCCTATGCATCTTGTTCTGTCAATGAAATATTCCAAATTTTAATCACAGTTTCAGTTCTGTCGATAAAATATTCTAAATTTTATAATTTTTCCACATGAATTACCAAATGCTTAAAGATTGACAATTTTAGTGTCACATGTTAACTGTTGAGCAGAAGTTAATGTTTGAACATTATGTTGTAAATAGAATTTATTGAAAAATGTTTTCAATTTTTTTTCATTTACAATCAATTTAGAATTATAAATTTAATCTATTTTAAAAAATGGGATTAGTGCTATAAATTTTATTCACAAGATAACATCAAAATCTTAACAGTCAGTGAATATTTAATACAAAGCTAACAAATAACATATAATAAATTATCATAATATTTTTTTACATTAGTTTCCATGTGATTTTTTAACATTCCCTTTTTACTATACTATTTTTGGAAATATTATTAAAATCTGAAATATTTCATCAACAGAATCAGATGCATTGGAAATTTTTAAAATTATTAACACCATGTTAATATATAACAAGTGACAATTTATCATAATTAGTTTACAAATGATTTTAACATTCCTTTGTTACCATATCATTTTTGGAAATATGATTAAAATTTGAAATATAAATTGGCAGAACTGAAAATGTGATTAAAATTTTGAATATTTTTTGATGGAACAAGATGCAGTAGAATGTTTTCAAAATTGCAGGATAGTGCTCACCCAAGAAGTGACATCTACCTACATGTTTGTTATACTTTGCTTAATCATGTCTTATTTTTATTTTCTTTACTGAATTTGCATATTACTTACAATCCTTTGGATATTGTGTGTTTCAGCAGAATATTTTTAAAATTATGAAGTAATGCTCACCCAAAAAGGGATGTCAATGTGCACATTTGTTATAGTCTACTAAATGATGTTTTTCTTTTTAAAATTTTATTTACTATATTTACATTCAAAGATCAGCCTTTCAAGCTAATTGTGCATGGTCTTCTGCGAGTGTTAAATAATAAATGAATACTTCACTCTACAATACAAGATATAGTATTTATGCAGGAATAAAAGGAATCCTCTTATTCCTACAACTCAAATTCTTTTATACGAGCAAATCTGAAGTACTATTGAATAAAGCGTGAGAGTAGAATTCTCACTTTAAATTACTATCTACAATGTTGTAATGAATGACGTCGGGTGAAATTGTCTAGAATTTACTAAACGTCACTCTAAGTGAAACTTAATTATAAGTAAATAAGCATTTATTTTTATATAACGCTATACAACTTCGTAGATAGTAATTTAAAGTGAGAATTCTACTCTCACGCTTTATTCAATAGTACTTCAGATTTGCTCGTATAAAAGAATTTGAGTTGTAGGAATAAGAGGATTCCTTTTATTCCTGCATAAATACTATATCTTGTATTGTAGAGTGAAGTATTCATTTATTATTTAACACTCGCAGAAGATGCATGCACAATTAGCTTGAAAGGCTGATCTTTGAATGTATACAATTGTATGCATAGCGTTATATAAAAATAAATGCTTATTTACTTATAATTAAGTTTCACTTAGAGTGATGTTTAGTAAATTCTAGACAATTTCACCGACGTCATTCATTACAACATTGTAGATAGTAATTTAAAGTGAGAATTCTACTCTCACGCTTTATTCAACAGTACTTCAGATTTGCTCATATAAAAGAATTTGAGTTGTAGGAATAAGAGGATTCCTTTTATTCCTGCATAAATACTATATCTTGTATTGTAGAGTGAAGTATTCATTTATTATTTAACACTCGCAGAAGACGCATGCACAATTAGATTGAAAGGTTGATCTTTGAATGTATACAATTGTATGCATAGCGTTATATAAAAATAAATGCTTATATATTTACATTAAAAAAATTTGAATGAAAACCTTTGGACTTTTGTATTTTTTATTATTTTAATAAATAAAAAACAATTATTGAATACCATAACTTATAATCAGTCATAGTGTTTATACCATATGTTGTGAGTTCCTGAAAATGGGTTATTTATAAAAAATGGATGGTAAGCTTCTGAAAGCTAAATATCAATTTTAATTATTCAATCATACGAATATATACCTATGTTGTTTTGAAGATTGTAAAAGAAATAAAATCAAAAATTATGTTATAATTATATTTTAAGAAAGTTTTAATATTTCCTTTATCGCACTGAATAATAATTAGCATTTATTTACTCCTACATCAACAGAATTTTGTGATGATTAGAGTGTGGGGCAGCACAACAGTACATCTTGGTGATGTCTTATTATTATTTGGATATCTCACTGCATTTTCAGTTATTTCTTACGATTCCTGAAATTCAAATACTATAGAAGTTTATAGTGAAATAAAAAACATGAACAGTTGAAGTATTTGTTCATATTGTCCAAGATATTTATATAAGGTTAGCTTTATATGAGGACAGTCTACATACATATATAAGCATGGATAAAGATAATTACGATTGATAGAACAATAATATATATTATGTTATTCTACATATATATGGAAGCATCCATAAAAAGTAGCGTTTTAAAACAAAAATTCAGTAAGATCCCTATATATTATACACAACACTCAAAATAATAATTCTAATATTAACATAAAAATGCATTTTCCTATATTAAAAGAGCTGATAAATAACTTTGAATAACATGATAATAGTTTACCAATACTAAAAAGTTCTAATGGAAACAGTATAGAGATATTTCATATTATCCAATAAAATGAAACCAACTGACCAATTTAAAGACCCCATAAAAAGAGAACTTAAACTAAGTATAATAAAAAAAGAATTTTTTAAAAAATATATTATTGGGTAAATTTTATTTCGTTTGTAAAAGACTATGAATAATTTTATAATAAAAAATGTAATTAAGTAAATAGAGGCTGTAAATTTAGATAACAAATAGCAATAAACTGAAATAATAATTAATATATTTATATTTTTTGATGCAAGCAGAGTTCTGCAAAAGGACTGAATATTGTCAACATTATTAGCTTATAATTTAAAGGAAAATTGTAATTACTAATTGAATTATTTTTATATTTCTAAATGTTTTTGTGTATAAATATATAGGTGACATATAATTGTGTGTGTAACCCGCAATTTATCTGATATTATTAAATTTATTGTTGCGTATTATCCCATTTAAAAAAATAGCTGTATTTGTGAATAAGTCAAAATCAGATAATAGAGACTAATTTTTAAATTAGAGAATATTTATTTTAAAACTTTTACTTTTTCTTATTTTTGATATTAATCGTTATTTTTCTTTACAATAAAATTATTTAAATACTATTTTACTTTTTTACATATTTAGCAAGATCTTTTGCTACTGTTATAACTAAAATTAATAATTAAATTTAGTTTATGTGAAGAATTTTATATATTTCTCTTTAGAATTATATGAATAGTGCCTAAAGGAAAGACATTCCAGAGTAATGACTTTATAGATTAGCTAAGGATTTATTTTAAGTCCATGAACATTTTATTAATATTTACAAACTACTGTTTTATTTTGTGTCTAGTAGTATATGGTACCTGATGAAGCATAGATGACCTATTTACCTCAATTATCTCAGCATCTTGATAGTCCAATAATATTCAATCTAATTTAGAAACACTTAGTTAGGCATTATGAATTTTCTATATTCAATTACATGTGAGTGCCCACAATGATGTCGGATGGTCATTGCTATTGGTAATGATATTAATGATTTATCATTATTATTTGAATATTCAATTATTGCATCATTATCTGATTATTGTTTAATTTCTTTCTTGAAATTATTGCATTTATATTTGGGCAGGTATATAGAGATAAATTTACATTCAACTTCTAATTATTGCCTCATTTCTTTTTTGTTATTATATATATTGTAATAGATATTTACCTTCTGCATAATACTAGCTACTTATTTATCTATCCAAACTCAATAAAACGCATTATTGAATGGCATTGAATCCGATTAATAGTCCAATTTCAATTTTTTTCCCAAATTAAATTCTCATATTTTATGAGCATATTCTATTTAGAAAAGAATATTGTGTAATATTTATTGCAATAAATATAATTTATTTTATTTACATTTCTCTGTTTTTGTTAAGGTTGTTGTTATTGTTTACTGGAATACATATTACTCAACCTTATTTTTTCTCTAAGATCATTTCTATTACCATTTTTTTTAATATTTTAACTAAGACCAAAATATCATTAAATCCTTTAATATTACAACCGATTTATCTTCTTCAAACATAGACCCATTTGATATTAATGTAATGTTGATACAGTTGAATTATTATATACAAAGTCTCTGTAATTGTACATCTTGTTCCCATATCGCTATTATTGTTCTTATCATTTTACAATATTTATATACTTACTTAGAAGTATTAACTTTATTTCTGTACTATTTAACTTTTTACATCGATTTACTTTTCTTATTTGGCTTTTAGCTGTTATTTTTGCCAACTACTCTTTAATCAATTTTTTATTTATTTAAAAGCTATATCTTTTGAACGATTTCAATTTGAATGTTAAAATGGGGGGGGGGGGCGTGTTTATATCTAAATTTCATTTTATTAAACAATTTTTGTTTGATTAAAGTTTTGTCTTTTTTTAGAATACATGTCAGATAATGTTTGGACAAGTGCTCAGAATTATCATTTCAATGGAGAATGGTACTGGTACAATAAAAAAGCTGTAAGTACGACAATCTATATTTAAATCTTAAATTAATTTGATCTAGGACAAATTGTATAAGAAATTTAAAGGCAAGACACAAGGTCCCAAAAGATGTTTTTATTTTTTGTTATTTAAAGTAACAATTGGCTTTCAAATACTAGTCTTAAACAAACATATAAATTAGAATCAACTTCAGAGATTAACGAACATAAAAAATATTACTAGAAGAATCATTCTCTGTATAATTTTCTTTGATATATTATTATAAAATGTTGATATCACTAATAAACTATATATAGATATTTTAACCATTTACTATATTTTTAAATAATTTCAGATTATCCTTTTTCTCCCGTAAATTATGCAGAAAAATTTGTATCAGTCATGTTAGAATATTTTTTGAACTCATGCTTAAAGTTAAGTTCATTCTACTAAAATAGCTATTCATTAATAAGGCTGGGCTACTCAAGCAATTAATTTTGATATCTTTTCATATGAAAATTTGTGACATTCTTTATCACTTATTTTTGGCATTACACATCTGATATTCCACATAGTTCTTAAAGCTTTGCTTATATATATCGTTAATGTGTATTAAAACATCAAAGATATTAAGATTTTATATTAAATATGAAAGAAATATTTTGACTGATTGTTTAATAGAAAACAGTATATTAAATAAAAACTTAATACAGACATAGTTAATATATATATATATATATATATATATATATAATATATATATTTAATATATATATATATATATATATATATATATATATATATTAAATGAACTGAAAAACTTTTATTCAAATAACATAAACTGTACTTGAGTTTTAGGATATTTTATTTTTTAATAAGATTTTAACTAATTTGGCTTCAAGACATCTAATAAATAGATGTACCATAACATTGTCACTAAAATCATCTGGAATATAGAAGTGAATTCATGAAATAAGTATAGAAGAAAAATTTTGGAAGTATAAATTTCTTCAGATGGTGCCTTTGTACATTTGAAGCAGATCCTATTTAAGTTTCCAAAAATAATAAGTAAATGTAATATAATCTTTAATAGCTCTAAATTTTATTGAATCTTATTTCTTATAATTATGATATTTTCCCTGTAGTTATACGTTCTACTATTTCCATCATCTATTTTAATTGTTAATTGGGTGTTTTTAAAATAAAAAATAAAACTTCACTAATACTCTTTCAAAAATATATTCACCTGTGTGCAATAACACAAAGGTTGTAATAGAATTTAATATTTCAACTCCTCTCTTCAAGTATTCTGTTGTTTGATCTACTACGTTAATGAACATATCCAAAAATAATCCAGAACTGTTCCAAAGTTGTTTAACATTTTACTGTCATGTATCATTTTCCAAAAAGAAAATTTGATAAACATTTTTAAAACGTTCTTATCTTAATATTATTAAATATGTGTAGGTGATATCCTGAGTTAATGAATATAAAATCAACAAAATTCCTATATTGAATCTTTTAATTAGGGTTGGTTTAAGCAACTACAACGAGTTTTTATAGTAATAAATGTAACTAGATTGTAAAAATCAGTGAAGTCAGTAGACACTCTTGAGAATATTTTTTTTTTCCTGGGAACACAAAATAACACACCTAAAGTACTTTTTAAAAGATAAATAAATGATTTTATTACTTTTATTAAATATCTAGAAGTATTTTGTATGATTTATTAAATATATATGCTGAACCATTAGTTGTTATATCGTACAAAGCTAATATTCTAATTTAACAAATTTGAGTAGTTATTTAAAATAGATCTGGACTTTGACATATGTCAGATATCTATCTATCTATCTATCTATCTATCTATCTATCTATCTATATATATGTGTGTGTGTGCGCGCGCGTGCGTGTGTTTCTCTTTTAACGCGTGCTTTTTGATTATATGCATAACATCTATTGTTTTCCTCTTTTATAATGTTATAAGTCTTTTAATAACATTAACTTATGCCATTTCTTTAGAATTATTCTTACCAATATATTTTAATCTAGTCTAACATGAGAATTTTTATTTGATTTGATTTTCTATTTTAATTACTTATTTTTAATGTAAATGATATTGGAATTGAGATAAAGCAAATATATCTCATTTGTGAATAACTTATTAAGATATCTATGCCAAAATAAGGCCATGGTAAATCTCTTGCTTTCTTATAGTGCATATTATATCTTAATTTTTCAAACATACCTTGAAACAATATGTGAATAAAATTTACTTTTTATGCTAACAGAAATTTTTTTAACAATAAAATAAGAACTTAAGCATAGATATGATTATAAAATGAGGCGGACGTTTCAGTTATCTTTCATCATTGTGTGTATATAGGTAATGACCGTTTTTTAATCAAATTTTAGCACTTCCTATAGTTAATAAATTGCTATGACAATGCGAACTGATCATTTTCACCTGCTGTTCTAGATTATATAGGTAGCATGGTTTCAAATAAGAATGACATCCATTATATCGCCGATGTAAGTATGACGACGTTATTTACATATATTTTAGTTACCACTTTAATGGAAGAGTTCATTTCTTATTCACTTTAATACCCATGCAAATGAAAAATTAAATATTTGTAATACAATTAAATATAGAATTTCCCCAACATTATATATAATTTTAATTTTGACCAATCATTCAGTGCTATTAAAAAAACTTTTCAAACAGCAATTATTACATGCAGTATCTGTTCCAGATATATAAAAGATGCAGCAAAATTCCAAACAAAGTCATTCTTGATTTCTAAACAAATTTTGCAAGATTTAACATTTTTAAAGTAGAAGCATACATATCAATCTAGTGGAACATTCTATGAACAAAATGTTTTACTTTTCTTGAAGCAAAATTCCCATAATCTACATATTGAATTAAAGCTCTTCATAGAATAGCAGGCATGACATTTATTCATACCTTTTTATTACTATTCAAATTTTTAAATGATAATAAATTTTCCAATAAATATGAGATGACATTTTCTCGATTTTCAGATTGGATTCAAACTTAGCAGCAAATTCTCCTAATAAATATGATGCAATGGATTTTAATTTTAGTTTCTATCTTGTAAATGTAATATTGAAACGGAATGTTTTACTTTCAATAATATTAAGAATTAAATTGTTTGAAAAGGCATTTATAAAAAATAGTGAAGGTAAATTTAAATTCATGTTTAACTGTATTTAAATTTGCATCTTTTGTTGTTTTTTTATAAATGCCTTTTCTAACTGTTAATTAATTAATGTTATTAAAAGCAAAATATTCACACATACATCCTCATTTATTATTTATCGTTGTTTTTGCTTTTAAATATTTAAAATATAAATATATGTGTATACAGAGACATTTACATATGTATATGTTAGTATATATGAAGTTTAATTAAATTTGCTTTATATTGTTTTATTAATAGGTTTAATTTCTGAATTATTACTTTTTTAGTGACTGACTAAAGTGTAATAAATGAAAATAAATAAAGATAAGTTTGAAATTTCAAACTACTATTTTCGTAGGGAAATATTTTTTATAATTACCACAGTCATTAATTTTTACAATATATATATATTTGTCTCTGCCAAACAGAAATCCAGAAATCCTTGATTTTAGTTTTTAGAACTTTATTTATTGTACTATATGTAAAAAGAAAATGCTGTTAACTTGTTCTTTCTTATCTCTATTTTTTTCTAATGAATCCAAATAAATCCTTTAATTAATTAATAACAGTATTACAAGAAACCCAATAATAATAATAATAATAATAATAATAATAATAATAATAATAATAATAATAATAATAATAATAATAATAATAATAATAATAATAATAATAATAATAATAATAATAATAATAATAATAATAATTTTATTTATTTATTTATTTATTATTAATCAAACAATACACACATATATATATAAAGGAGAAATACTCCAAACAAGATAAACTTGTGCTAGGAGTTTTTCTTAAATTATTAATTACAAACCAAAAACAAAAACACCAACAAAAATAACAACAATAATAATAAAATACATTACTATACTTTAAATACTAAAACAAGTAAACCAAAAACAAATAATATAAGAATAAATACAACCATATATATATATATACATACATATTAAACAATATATATATATATATTATATATATATATATATATATATATATATATATATTAATTAATCAATATATTACACATGAGACAATAAGCAAAATTTTAAATAATTTTTAAAAATATAAAAAGATAAATTATTAACATCAATTGAACAGTCAGTAACAAAAGAATTAAAGAGCCTGAGTCCATTGTAACTAAATTGCCTGCGACTGCTTTCTAAAGAAAAATTTGGAACCACCAGTTGAAATTTGTTAGCCAAGCGGTAATTTATAATTGATACTTTATGACACAATAAAAAACGACGACGATATATATCAATGATAATTCTAAACTTATATAGTTTAGAAACAGATAACACACCAGAATTGACATATATATCTCGCACAGAGGTCAATCTATGTCTACCAAAAATAATACGCATTGTATAATTTTGCGAAGTATGTAATTGAGATAGTGAGTAATCAGTAGAGCCACCCCAAATGGAAATATTGTAACATAATATACTCTGATAACAAGCAAAATATATAGTCATCAAAGTAGATCTAGGTATGAATTTAACCAGATAATAAAATAAATAATTAATTTTACCTAATCGAGAACATAAGTAGACAATGTGCTTAGACCACGATAACATTGAATCAATATAAATGCCTAAATAGCAATAATTATCAACAAAACTAATGTTACAACATGTACAAATACTTTTTGAATGAATATTATACTGATCACAAATACTAATACTAATTGAATGGGTGCAGTGTTTATAAGAGAACAGAATACCTATGTTTTTATTACTATTAACCGTTAAATAATTTATCATAAGCCAGTTACTTATTAATTCTAGATCTTTATTAATCAATTGCTCCAGAATACTATACGAAACAGCATCACAAGACAAAGCAATATCATCAGCAAACCCATAAATCTTTGAATTCAAAGATAAATTAAAAATGTCATTTATATAAATTAAAAACAGTATAAAGCCAAGTACAGAACCTTGTGGAACACCATGATTAACTAATCCAAATTCTCCAATAATACCATGTATTTTAGTAGCCTGTCTCCTGTCCTTCATGTAACTTAACAACCAAGAAGCAAAATGACCTCTAAAACCATATGAACACAAACATGTAACAAAACTGTATGATTAACAGAGTCAAATGCTTTGGATAAAACCAAATAAACAGCTGCTGTCTTGAGACCCTTATTCAATAATAATGTCACATTATGTACATGGTTATAAATAGTATCTAAAGTACTCTTTCCAGCCACAAAGCTAAACTGATACACAGAAAACACTTTATGAATATTCAAAAATGACATCATCTTATCCTTAACTGCCATCTCAAATAATTTAGCAACAACAGATATTATAGAAATAGATCTATAATTGCTAATAATCAAAGGATCACCTTTTTTTTTAAAATGAGTGTAATAATCCCTACTTTCAAACATTCAGGAAATACACCAGAAGATAAAGATAGGTTAAAGAAATAAACTAATACAGGTATAAAAGCTAATTTATTATCTTTCACAATTTGGGATGTTAATTTATCTAATCCAGAAGAGCGAACATTTTTTAAATCATGGATTAGATGTGATAACTGAACATCAGAAACATTTGAACAAAAGAAAGTATCAGAAACATGTGTAGAAGTTACATCATTAATAGATGGTTCTATGTGTGGTTTATATACAAAGAAATTATTAAAAAGATCAGCCACGTATTTTTCATTACCTTGCACCTCTAACATGACTTCATTATTCTTAACATAAGTAATTTGATCAGAAGATTTTTTAACCAAAGAGTTTATTGCTTTCCACTTTAAAGAAACATTTTTATTACAAAGAAATTCCCTATAATAATTCGATTTTGCTATTTTAATATCACATTTAATTTCTTTATTAATCTGCTTTAAGACAATTGAACTGGCAAAATGTTTTAACCTATTTCTATAATTAATTTTTTCAATCAACTGATCTGAAATCCACAAAGAACGTTTTCTATTTTTATTATTTAGTTTAATACGACAAGTAGCCTTATCAACAAAGAACAACAAATATTTTGGAATTCTAAAAAAGCTTTATCAACATTATCCAAATCAAAAATACAATCCCAGTTTTGAATAGATAATAAACGATTTAATTTAATATGTGATAATTTATCAAGATACCTATAGCTAGTCGAATTATTACGAATCATAGACAATTTTAAAAAAATTGCAAAATGATCAGTAATATTTAATTCAGATACACCAGATTCAAAATTATAATCCTGATCAAGTCTAATAAAAATATGATCAAGCAGAGATTTACAAGTTGGCGTTATGCGCGTAGGTGAAAAAAATCAACTGATCAAAACCACAACTATATAATAAATCCAAATATCCACAGGTAGAATTATGTTCCCCACTCAATAAATCAATATTTATATCACCAATCATTACAACAGAAGACGAACACAAATTAGATAACAAATTATCAAGTTCATAAATAAATGTTGTAATAGAACTAGTACACGATCTATATATTGCAATTAATGAGAGAATTCCGTTTGGAAAATTAAGCGTTACCAATATTGATTCAGCGGTTGTAAACCTGAGAATCCCATAAATATAATTTAAGTCATTTTTTTATAAAAATCATTAGACCTCCTGATCGCGAATACGAAGGTGGCGCTAGTAAACTCTTATAACCGTCCAAAATATATAAATATTGTTCCTCATTAGAAATCCATGTTTCAGACAGAATAATAATATCATAATTTATTTTAAGTCCATTTAAAAATACATTGAATTCATCAAAATGAGCTCGTATACTACGAATATTCAAATGAAAATTTTTTAAGTCTTTATAATCCGGAATGTTATTAGATCGTATACTAGATAATGAAAATTCGATGAAGGATAAATCTGCTTCACTTTTTATAACAACAGTGGGAGAATTATTGTCATTTCTGATATGTACCAAACCATTTCGGATAAACGCCACACCTTGTATTTGGTCACGCATTTTTTGCTTCGCTTTCCAAAACAGCTGCCGAGTAGCCAAGGAAATCCATTCATTAACGTAAATACGTTGATTATTATTTTCCAATGGCAAAATATCTGACACTAAAATAACAGATTTCCTATTACGCAAAAAAGATCTAGCCATATTTCGAGAGTTAAAACGAGCAATAACAAGTCCCGGTTTATTCATCTTAGCTTTTGTACGAAATACCTGTTCTAGATCACTATTAGAAAAATGTTCAACATTAAGTTTATTTGCTACTTTAGAAACAACTTGCAACAAATCTTCATCACTTTGATAAGGAATGCCCTGCAGCTCAATTTCAAAAGCCATTTGAAATCTTTCCAATGTCTCCACTTTAGATTTTAACAAAGATAAATCATTGTTATGTGCATCATAAGCAGAAGATAGATAAGAAATATCCCGACTATTCTTTTCAACCCTTGAATGCAAAATATCAAAATCAGCTTGCATTTTGGAAACAGTTTGCGTCAGCTCCGATAATGTATTATGAATAACTGCTAACAACTACAATTTCTCCATAATCTGCTGCAAAACTGAACTATCCGATGTCGGGGAAGGATTTATTTCTGTATTAGTAGTAGAAAAAGAATCTCTACAAAAAGCACATCTCCAAGCTTGCCTTTTACCTATAGACATACGTCTGTATGTATTTTCCGAGAACGTTGAACACATGTAATGCATTTTGCAATTACAACCATGACACGAAATATAATTGCC
Source organism: Epiperipatus broadwayi (assembly GCA_028023455.1). Taxonomy (NCBI): domain Eukaryota; kingdom Metazoa; phylum Onychophora; class Udeonychophora; order Euonychophora; family Peripatidae; genus Epiperipatus; species Epiperipatus broadwayi. The sequence goes on from JAQFVV010013335.1 coordinate 95,205, forward strand.
ATTTTTAGGCAACGAAGTATCACAAATACCACACTTATCCATGTTAAATATACCAAATCACTTTAGAAAACAAAAAAATAGGCGACAATAAAAATAATAAATCAGATAATAATTAATAAAATTAGCTAAAATAGTACAGATAGTAAAAAATTCACATCCACTCAGCACAAATAATAATAATAATAATAATAATAATAATAATAATAATAATAATAATAATAATAATAATAATAATAATAATAATAATAATAATAATTAGTACTAGTAGTAATAATAGTTATAATAAAATATCTAATCAATACACAAGAAAAAATACATAATGTTCAGAATTTCTGTTACTTTGGCAAGAGAAAATAAATTATTTTCTCTTTTACAAAATAAAATATCTAATCAGCATGCACAATGTATATATTATATTTTAACCAAAATGTCCAGTTAATCTTGCCCAAAACTATGTAACCAAAAATATAATAGGGTAGACTAACTCCTATAATGCTGCTATAAGACAAAAGCATTTAATCAAGAGTTCTAATAGTCACCAAATCAATCTTAAAAAGCAGATTCACATAAAATCAAGTTACTAAAAAAATATTAATACAAATAAATCTCTCTTACTCAGATTAAAATTATTAATCAAAATAAATAGTTCTTAATCAAATTAGATTACTTATTCAAAGTAAATATTTCTTAATCAAATTAGATCTCAGAGTTCGTATTAATAAATTCTCCAATGAATAAATATAATATTATTTGTCCTTTGACATTCTTATCATAAAAACAAATGTGATTCTAGTAAATAATCGTAATAAGATATTATCCATCTTTGGATAGTATCCTAATATAATAAATAAATCTTAATTTTAAACTAATCATGAAACTAAAATTAAAACAATGGTATAATCTAGGATGACATTCTGTGATATTATGAGTAGGAAAGAGATTTTGTTGCTACCCATATATTACATAAAAAAGTTCTCATAATTTTAATCCAAAATAAAATAAAGTAATCTTATCCATGGATGTTATTTTAACAACAACAATATAAATTCTAATAAAAAGACTTTTATAATCTTCTTGTACTCTTATACTACGATATTAAAATATGTGTGATTTTTGAATTTCCAAGAATACAAATTCAGAAATAATAATTAAAACAATAATTTTATTAACACTAATAAATATGACAAGAATACCAACCCAAAGTCAGCCTTTATCTAAAAGTTATTTATTGAGGGGGAAATCTAAAATTTTCAGACACCTACATGTCTTCAAACTCAGTTATCCAACTCAAATAGCTATATGGGGCTGAGAGATTTTCAGCCATACCATATATTAGCAGTCTTAGCAATATAAAATTTCATAAGAGTTAAGGAAGAGACTATAAATAGTCAAAATAAGAGTCATAGATCACATAAAACAATTCTCTTAAGCTTGTAAGATATAAACAATGAGCATTGCCGATTTCTCAACAAGCTTTGTGATAAATGCTTAGCCAGAGAAAGCACTTAAATATCTGTCAGGACCTCCCCCCCCTCCCAACCTCTGACCATGGTTTCATGTTTTGGCACTCCTTGACAGAATAGCTCAGTTGGTAGAGATTTTGCCTTAAATTAAACATTCAAGAATCTAAATGTGCAAGTTCAACTTCTAAGCAAATATTGCCACTGTGCATATAAGCCAGAAACACATGAAGAAGAGTGGAGAATAATACTACTCAAAACGTCGTGTAATAACTAACCTGTATTGTCTATTTGTGTGTTATTACTAACAAGATGTTTGTATTTGGAAAGTTTAAATAAAATTTAAAATTTTCTATACATTCAACATTCACTCATAAATGATGGAAATAGTCCAACATATCACATCTTAAGAATAATTCAATAAGATTTTACCCACCCCCCAACCCTATAAATCTCTTTACCTAGCACCTCTCTGAGGAGTGCCAAAAACATGAAACCATGGTCAGAGGTTTGGGGGAGGGGGGTCCTGACAGAGATATTTTAAATGCTTTCTCTGGCTAAGCATTTATCACAAAGTTTTTTGAGCATTTGGCAAAGCTTATTGTTTATATCTTACAACCTTAAGAGAATAGGGTCATGTGATCTATGACTTTTATTTTGCCTATTTATAGTCTCTACCTTACGTCTTATGCAATTTTATATTGATAAGACTACTAATATATGGTATAGCTGAAGATCTCTCAGCTCCATATAGCTATTTGAGTTGGATAGCTGAGTTTGAAGACATGTAGGTATCTGAAAAATTCAGATTTTCCACTCAATAGATAACTTTTAGATAAATGCTGGCTTTGGGTTGGTATTTTCAGATCTAGTATCTGAACCTAACATAGCACCTCTCTGAGGAGTGCCAAAGCACAAAACCATGGTCAGAATTTGGGGGGTCCTGACAAAGCTATTTTAAATGCTTTATCTGGCTAAGCATTTATCACAAAGCTTGTTGAGCAATTGGCAATGCTCATTGTTTATATCTTACAAGCTTAAGAGAATTAGGTTATATGATCTATGACTCTTATTTTGTCTGAAAGTTTATATTTAGCATACTATAATAACTTAACTATAAATAACCACAGAATGCAATTTTAATTAATAAATTATAAAAAATTTATCAATTTAACAAATATAATAAATAATATAAATTAATGAGCAAATAAAATAATCCTTGTTAAGTTATTTAATCATGAATTATTTACTCTTATCTATTGTAGTTGTTATATAATTTTATATATGTATCAGGCATATATTGGAAATGATACACCAATGAATGGGAGAAAGAAAATACATTATTTTTGCATACATATATTACTAAATAATTATTTACAATATATTTTAAAAGTTTAGCAAGTATGTTTACTTTGTTTACTGTTCTCTTATAATAATAAATGCAAACTTATTAATTTAAATACATAAAATATGTCATAAATGTATATTTAATATACACTATTATCAAGATTACTTATAAATATTTATACATGAAAATTATTGCTTTTAATATATGTAAAGAAAACAAACATACCATATATTTAAATAAACTAAATTAGCATTAAAAATATATTACATTTAAATTTTGTTTACTCTGCAATTTAACTTTTCTTTTTGGTTATACTATATTTTTATGTATAATAAACTAAACACTTGCATTCTAAAAATATTTAAATAAAGAATGAAAATATGATTTTTTAGTAGTCACATAATTCCACTAAAATAATATTTATTATCTTACATCAAACATTATAATTTAACTTACTTTTATTCTATAATATAAAAATAATCTTAGTGCATAATGTTAAACTGAAATAAATATCTAAATATTAAATCACCCCACTTGGATAAGAAAATCAGAACTGCCCTCTATGAAATAAATATATTAGAGTTAATATTTCCAAATAACAAGTCTCAAAAAATATCATTTGGAGGTTGGCTATTTTGGGGGCTGGATATTTTGAAACATGGACTCTAATATATTTATTTCACAGAGAGCAGTTTTGAATTTTTTAACCATGTGGAGTAATATAATATTTTGGTATTCTATATTATATATACAAAATACTGTAATAAAAAAAACTTGAGTCCAAAAAAACTTAGAATCTGATTAATGTTTTTTTTTTTCAAAATATGTAGATTGGTTAAATAGATATGGTGTTTAAAATTCCAATATATCATAATTTAACTAACATTCAAAACTTTTTATGCATTTTAACAAAGTTACAACTATTCAACTAAAGCACTATATACTAAAATATTACAATGTTAACATTTGCTTTTTTACAATAATAATAGCATTAGATAATTCCTTATATTCCATAAGTTACATTGCAGTATTTAAATTATATTGTATGAGTTTTATGAATTATAGGTCTTAAATTATGTTTCCTGAGGTTAAACATTGCAGCACTTAAATTATATTCCATTATTTTTACTTGTTGTAGCACTTAAAATACATTACACAATGAAGTGATTTTTATTATTGGATGTTATGCATTCTTCTCAAAAGACAGAAGTCTTTGAGCAATTTGGTTTATTTATTTAGCTACTCATGTTTATAATAAAAACTTCAAATTATTATTAAAATGTAAAGCATACAAACTTTATATAGTTTGTTTATTGAAAGGTAAATTGAGAGAGAACTACCAAACTAAGATCAGGACCTTAAATAGATTTTTTCTGGTGTGGTTATATTTGTCACTATTCTAGATCTTGTTTTTGTGGTATAATTCAATTTCAACTCATTGCTAAGACATCAGCAATTAGGAGTTAAATTTTATCCACATGTTCACTTAGTAAATGTTCTTATATATACATCAGCATTCATAATAATAAAATATGTTCTTAAATTTTTAATAAAGTATACATTTTAAATAAAACAACTTTACAAATTAAAATATATTTTTTAAAATCATAATTTAAATAAAATATAAACATTCTTTTTATATTCATTTAATATGCAATATTCAATATTACAAAAAATACTTATTTTAAATAATAAATATTTAATAGAAATAATGTTTTTTAAATATATATAATTTAATACTATCTGACTGTATAAACATGTAAATACTTATACATTCATACACACATTCCAAATAATAATTGACTAATTCATTTGTTAATGCTCATATATTATTTCTCAAACATATGCAGTAAATAAAAATGTCAACAAATAAATCTATCAATATGTAATTTATTTTATCAGATCTTTATAAAAATAAAATATTAATTTGATATTTTATTGCAATATAAAACAAACTAACAATTTGGCATATTGTTAAAAAAATTACATATGCCATTCTTATGATAAAATTGTCAATAACTATTTATTAATGAGGTAAACCACTACATCCTTTTAAAACAATTGACAATTAAATAAAATAAGCCAAGTTTAAAATCAGGTCATATATATATATATTGTAACGAGCACAGACGTTCGTTACATTGTTTTTTATTTATTTATTAAACATGAAAGTAAATTAAAAAGTTCGCATTTAAAAATTTTCTTTAAGAATTAAAAATTGAAATTAAATATCATCTTAAACTCGTATATATTAAATCGCACAGATAAAAAAAAAATTATTAAAATAAAACTGTATTAAAAATAGAAAAGGTATTTTAAAAACAAAAACTTAAAAAGATTTGGAGATAAAAATATATCTTTAATCTTGAAAAACACAGAAATTAATCAGAAATGGAAATGATTGTTAAGTAGTTAAATGTAAACCAGCCTTGGGCATTTAAATGTAAAAACATCAGTCAGATAGGAAAACAATAGAAACAAATAGCCAATGAAAGAAATTCATCGGGAAATCGGACCTCAGCGAAAGGATCATCACATCGATGACATAATGCCAAGTCAATCCTTCGAATACGTATAAAAGGAAAATTTGGAAATTATTAATTAGTGATTGGTAATTATTATTACGAGAAGATGGAGATGTATTAAGATGGAGAGTTGGTGGTGAAGGGATGGAAAGACGCATGTTCAATCCCTTCAGTTGTTATAAAATGGAAAAATGAAACATCGCTTTTCTTATATTTAGAGGACCACAGGATCATCGGGAAATTTAATGCTGGATTTCAAACAGCAAGCAACTGTAAAAGATGAACATTTCTAAAACTGTAAGAACTTTATAAAATATAACAAACAATAGTAATTTGAAAACACTAAGAACTTTAAATTTTAAACTTTCCTAGTATTTAATTGTTACAAATAGAATCCTATCTGACCAAACTAAATTCTTTATTAATAGTGTTATTTGATGTATTTTTTTCTCATTTATGTAAAATCATTTCCATTTATTTTATCTTTTGTTCTTTACGTTTTTATCATGATTTTTTGTTTTTCGTTAAATTAATTATATAAATGTTAAACTTAAGTCGGGCGTGAATGGCTGTATAGATTTGTAAAGTTATATTAGGGGAGGGTAATCTTAGGTTATTTGTGTCATTGTTAAATTGGGTAATGGATTGGATATATTGATGTAGTTAGTAGATGTAGTCGGAGATTCGCTACTGGCAGAATCGCTTTATACGCCGCACTCTCCCATTTTGCCTATGGAAGGAATTATAAGATGCAGAGCGCAGTTCCTTTCTATGGAGTTTTTTTTTTATTGTTCTTCTTGTCAGATAGATTTAATATTCCTATTTGACGAGAGGCAATTTCTTCTCTTAATTTTTTGGTGCCGCCGTATTTCGTATTACATTGAGTACATCGATATATCAGATGGATTGGTGCCAGTTTGGCTGCGACTTTTAGCCTAAGGTTAAATAGGGATAGAATGTTTATTGTCAAAAGCAAATTTATGTAGTCTATTCATACTCAACACTAAATAAAAATGCATTAAAGTTAAGTTGTTTATAGACGTTTGCCCATTCGTTATCGGTTAATTATGTTTTGGATTTCATATTTGATCAAAATATATAGACATTCGATAAATAATGATACCTTCCTGGTGAGTATCTAAAATGTATTTATTCGGATGTCTTTTAAGTTATTGGTGACAATGCAAGTATTTTATGGTCAATACTATTGGGTTACGTATAAATTTCCCTCCGCAATTGTCAGTAATCAATAATTTTGTCTTTTGATCGTTTATGTTTATTTTGAAATGTTTTTGACTGTGAAATCTATGTAACTGATCTATATTCAACATTATAAACAAGCTTTCATAAATTTATCTGTGCGAACTTAATTAAAATGTAAAATTAGAATATAATAGTAATTAAATGTAAATTAAAGTCAAAAATCAAAGTTAAAAATGTAGGTTAAATTTTGAAATGTAAAACTAATACTAAAATAATTTTAAATCTTATATATATGTGAAATAAATAAACGTTTGTGTGTTTATTACTGGCAGTGGCTTATTTATTCTTTTTTTATATATACTCTTAGATTATATTATTAAATCTCTGCTATTTCACTGAGCTAGTGACATGGGCTAACGACCGGATGCAAAATATAAAAAAAAAAATTTTTTTTTTGACTTACGTATCTGCCTACTTTATAAATTTTTCTAGGTTCAAATGCCTAGATGGCGCCCTGTAGTGCAGATAAGGTTAATTTACCTACTCTGGATCGTTACAATATATTACAATAGATTTTAATTAATTAACATTTTATTTGTATTATATATATATATATATATATATATTTGAAATTTTTACCAAACTAGCTATATTTTGCTTTCAGATTATGTATGGTAGATGGGAACAAAATGAACCAAGTAATGCTTACAATGAAAACTGTATGAAAATCATGAAAAAGCCTCCATACATAAGAAACTCTCTTGGAAGTTGGAAAGTTAGTTACTGCTCTGAAAAGAAAAAATTTGTTTGCAAATATCAGACAGGTAGTAATTTTTTTTAAATTTCTTCTGTTTCTATTTATCATATCACATTATTTTATCTTTTCTATCTGTGGATTTATTATATATATATATATATATATATATATATATATTACAAATAGATGTCTGTATTTTTTCAAAATAATATACGTAAATTTATAAATAAATATTTGAAAATACAATACTTAATAGTTTATAAAAAATATATGTATAACTGTCACTTAGAAGCGCTTTCAACTAACTTATAGTTTTTGTCAACTATCACTTTTAAAAAATGTCAGCTTTCCCATAATTCCATGATGTCAATCTTCCCATAATTCTGTGATCTTAACGTTTGCTGCTTGCCTATTAATTAAATCTTGCTTATATTTATATATTAACATAGCCTTTTTAATTTTCCTTTTATTATTATTTCTTTCAGTTTCCAATATTTTTACATTGTTATAATTAAAATTGAAACCATATATACATGATTTATTATGGTCATAAAAGACAGAAACTGATCAAGTATCATTATTTTTAAAATTTTGTCTTGTATTTTGAACCCTTTTAAGTAATAAGTGCGCTTTTGTTCTTTTTTCCAATGTGCACCTCGATTCACCTATATAACCACTTCCACACCTACATGTCCATTTGTAAATGATACAATTTTTATTTATCAATAAACTTTTATCTTTTGAATTGTTTATTAATTTATTTAATGTAGGTGGTGCATAAAATGCAATATCACATATTCCTTTATAAATTTTCTTAATGAAACTTGCCTGTTGATTCGAAATATATGGTATTGATATCCACAGTTTTTTAATCAGAAGAATTAACATTATTATTAATATTTTTATATTTAGAAGTAAAATTTTTAATAGTATAATAAACACAATCATAAGTGACAGTTATACATATATTTTTATAATCTATTAAGTACTGTATTTTCAAATGTTTATTTATAACTTTATATATATATATGTCAATATATATATATATATAAAAAAAAAAAAAAAAAAATAAAAAAATTTTAATTTTTATTTATAATAAAGAATACAAAAAAACAAAAAATTTTTTTTAAGGGGATTATTCCACTTTCAGATCATGATTTCAAGCTATTTGCTATCGTCAGTGAAAGACAGGAATAAGAAACTAGATCTAAACACAAACTCTGAGCATTTATGAAACAGTTTCTATTTAGCTTTGCAAGCGTGAATCTTTTAGACACATTAATGTCTTCAAACTCAGCATTGCAAGCCAGATAGCTACATGGGTCTGATCTCAGTTCAGCATCACAACATAGTAGAAGCCTTTGAGGTCTTTCTTGCAATGATATATATTGCAGAGGCTTCTACTATGTGGTGATGCTGAACTGATATCAGACCTATGTAGCTATCTGGCTTGCTATGCTGAGTTTGAAGACATTAACATGTCTAAAAGATTCACGCTTGCAAGCTAAATAGCAACTGTTTCATAAATGCTCAGAGTTTGTGTTTAGATCTAGTTTCTTATTCCCGGCTTTCACTGACGATAGCAAATAGCTTGAAATCATGATCTGAAAGTGGAATTAAAGTTAGAGATAGTGAATACTCACTCTGACGTTTATGTAAACAGAAAACTACGCTTGACGGTGTTTTTGGTAGAACGCCATCTGTTATCATAAATACAAGCGTTAGCAAGTTTTTTTTACTTGTGTTTTTTTGTTTTTCATAAATGTACCTTTGAGGTCTTTCTTGCAATGATATATATTGCAGAGGCTTCTACTATGTGGTGATGCTGAACTGAGATCAGACCCATGTAGCTATCTGGCTTGCTATGCTGAGTTTGAAGACTTTAATGTGTCTAAAAGATTCACGCTTGCAAGCTATATAGAAACTGTTTCATAAATGCTCAGAGTTTGTGTTTAGATCTAGTTTCTTATTCCTGTCTTTCACTGACAACAGCAAATATCTTGAAATCATGATCTGAAAGTGGAATTAAAGTTAGAGATAGTGAATACTCGCTCTGACATTTATGTAAACAGAAAACTATGCTTGACGGTGTTTTTGGTAGAACGCCATCTGTTATCATATATATATATATCATGAATAATGAGCTAAATAATGGTGAAATATATTAATTCTCAGTAATGCCGATTTGTTTTATGTTTAGTTTTTGTAAATGTAAACCATTATGTTTGTAAATCTCTTTATACAAAAAATCAAGACAAATATTTATTTATAAAAAATATTGTACAATTGTAATTGTAATTTGTGAGATGATATTAAATCTTAATCTCAATAAAAACAAAGTATATAAAGTTTGTACTATCATTAAGATATTTATTATAAAGAGGCATTGTTTAAATTTATGTTGTACAGAAGAATAGCTCATGATATAAAAATAATAATGATAATAGACACTGTCTAGAAAAAAATCAAATGTTGGCTGCATGAACTAATAAAAAAGAAGAAATATATATATATTGAACTGGATGGAAATCCGATTCAATTGTGTTATTACCAAAAAAATTTATTAAGCTTTTAATTTTCATTAAACGTTTAATGTTTAAATTTTATTATTATTTAAAAAAGAATACGTGTATCAAAATACATAAGCATTTATATGTAAAACGCTTCATTTCAGTGTTTATCGATTTATTTTAAAATAGTTTTTATATACCGCTTGTTTTTACTTTAAATCAATTAATTAAAAACAAGCAACCTAGCTAATTACATTCCTGTGGCTTTTATTTTAATTATTTTAAATTAATTCTAAAAGTGGAGATTTGATTTTTATGTAGTTGTTTTCATTTCAATAATCCTTGGGTAGAATTCTTAGATTAGATTGAGCTGGAGATTAATATTTGCCCTGCCTTAGGTGTAGAAATTGAACAACAAGGTATAGTTTTTGCGGGAATTCACGGAAGGCATAAATAATACCAAAAATTTCATGAGTCAGTCTATTCTATTCTAACCTAGAGAGATTAACTCAGAACTTTGTCAAGTTGATTCATTCAGCTTCTTATTTCCAATATTCAGTCAGATTAATAACCTCTTCAATGTTTGTACCATTAGCAGTTTGAACATTTAATTTTTAAAAGCAAAATTTGCAGTTACTAAAACAATTTTGCTTTCTCCGTGATGTCAAAATATACTGCTATACGTTTGATAACCAACAATATGTCATGCTAGTTTAACTCAGAAGACGGACACATGCCTGCCAGCTTTCCTTCAATCCTGCAATGAACACCTAAAATAAACAAGACCCCGCTGCCTCTACCTTGCCTTTGTCAATGACCTGAAAATGAACTAATAATAGTGCACACTCTATGTGAACATTGTTTTACCGAAAGGTAATTATTTTCTTTTTTATTCTTCCCAGCGTAAATTAATTCTCATTAAATCTCTGCTCAATTTAATCATAAATATGTATTCCTAAACAATATAGCATCATATTTAATATTTGCTGTGTTTTCTAGTATTTTGTAGTGTGTCGTGGAATATTAGTTTTAAGATTCCAAGTTACTTTCAATTTTTGTTTATTGGAGAGTGACAGATGAGTTTTATATCTTATGCCTTGCTTTTTATAAATGCTTTAGCCATCATGTATATATTTTTTCAATGCTTATCTGTAATTATTTTATTATTCAATAATTAATTTTTAAACATTGTGTTTGCGCTTCTGCAAACTTCCAAAAATCTTTTGGCTGACGACTTTATTGTCTAATTTTTCACAGGTGAGATTTCACTTCTTCTATCTCTAAAAGCAGAAATTAGAATTGTGTTTTTTCTTTGTAATTTTATGAGCCATCAGCAGGAAGATAAAATTTATCCCTTTTAAATTACAGGGGAGCGATACTTTTGTCCTGCTAAAGTATTTAAAACTTTTAATATTTTTGTACTCATGTGCACTCTCTGATAGATTTATTTTTGTATTTATTACATGTGCTTTAAATTTATCAGAGCGTGTACTCAGAATTTGTTTGTAATTCATTTTCCTTTAATTGCTGGGGTAGATGTAACTGTTTTTCTAAAGAGTTACATGTCTCCGAGTGAGACCTTTAATTATTATTAGTTTTCACCAACTGGATTCTTGTATGGAATCCTGGATCCTTTCAAATAAATTAAAATCTGGTTTCTGTCCTCTCTATCATTCAAGTTTTGTTTTGTTAAGTGGGGATAACAGGAAAAAAAATTGGGTTCGATAAAATTACCTGACACACACACACACACACATATATATATATATAACAGCTGCAATGTAATGTGATGTTCTAACTACAACATCTGTAATGTGTGCAGTTTGAAAGGGAATAGGATTTTCAGATGTAATAAAAAGGAAGGAAAGTCAACACTGGACTCTACATTGGCCTCAAAAGTAGCTGACAGGGACAACTTGATTAAATTGATACAATTAGGCACAAATCATGAAGAAGGCAATCAAGCTGAGCCAACACTGACAAATTTTAGAATATACCTCTGCTCATACTCCCATATATAAAGTGTTAGACAACAACCCTTTAATTAAGCCAATCTTCTCAAATACCACTAAGCTACAACATCTCACTAGTAGAGAAGCTCATAAATTGACTGAGAATGAGACAACTGGATCTGGATTGGTCAGTGGCAAAAGTGAATCAGACTCTGATGTGACAAACACTGGTGACCAAAATGAATGGGCCCATAAAGACTCTAGCCCTATAGGAACTAAATTAAATAGATAAGGTATCATTGAAGGATAACAAAAAAAAAAGAAAATCAAGACTACAAATCAGGTCCAGTTCTGATGAAGATATATCATCAAATCAAAATAATAATTCTGAGAAACTAAATAAACAATGTCATGAAGATTTAGAGTTAAATCAATGGAATGGTAAAGTTAATAACAGAAGAAATGTGAATATGCCATCCCCTATCATGATTTCATCCAGGGCCCTTGAGTTGGAGGAACTGAGCAAGACTAGATGATCTATCATTAACTGTTGTCATCAGTCCTAGTGACACTGAAATCTCCCTATCAGGCTGGCCTTTCTCTGAGGTGGACAGTGGGTCTGTAGAAAATGAAGATACACAAGACTAAGTACTAGAACAAAACAGATGGGTCAGAAATAGAAGGAAGAATGGAGTGGCAGATTACAGCCAATGGAATGGCTGGGTTGATCAGGGATAAATTACCATGTACAAATTATATGAAGCTAAATTTCTATGGAGATAATATTAGAGGTCTGAACTCGATTGACAGAGCTTTTGGTATTCAAAATTTGGATAGTCAAATGCCAGCCAAATGTGGTATGCATGACTGAGACCAAATTTACATTTTAATTCATGTTGTAAAATTGATCAGATTCTCCAAAATATAGGCTTCTTTAAATACTCAATTTGAATATCAGCAGCAGAAGGGGTAGCTATTTTATCAATTACTAGAAAGACCCCCCCCCCCACTATGCACATAGACTCAAATTGCCTAATTGCTAGCTTAAAATATAATCACTTTAAAATCAATATAATATATCTCTACATTAAAAATGGTCACAATCTAATCATGAAAGAAATCACTAACATCAATTCGGTCATTCTAATGAGTGATTTTAATGTGACCTATAATTCTTTTGATAAAAAATATATTCACCTCTTTATCATGTCCTGATAAGGGGATAGGTCTTCTTCCCCATAGATACCTTCTTCTAAACTAAAAATGCTAGATCTTTGATTGTATCACTAAACAAATATTTAAATTAAAATAAAATGCTAAACTCTGATCAATCATATTTTCTGACCACTTTGCCCTAAAGATATCTCTCTTAAAACAAACATTGGACATCCAATAATATAAGAAAATAACAATACCATTCAAATGTTACTAAAACAAACCACACCTGAATGGGTCTTTTCCAAGGCAAACATTTACTTTTTAAAAAATTGACATCCTAGGGCTATCAGTGGTAGAGGCCTTTATCAGCATCCTCAAATCCATAATAAATGAAGTTTTCCTTAACAAAAACGGCCATAACCACTTATTAGCTGACCTCAATGTTATTAACCAAAATATGAAAGAAATTCCACTTGACCATTAATTTGTACATTTTGCTCTTGCCCTGAAATCCAAATACAGAGATCTCTGGCTGAATATATGTCGATCAATTTGGCCAAAAGATTCGTACCAGACCAACATTGTTGGTCCAAGAGTTACTTCTGGTGAGCACTGGGAACAGGCAGCAGAAAACCCATTCCACTATCATATAAATAACAACATTCTTGTGGACTCAGAAATAATCTGTGCAATTAGAGAACACATTAGGGCAACTCTTCAATCTAGTCAGAATGGGAATGTTGATGGATTATTCAACTTAGATGACAACCTAACCCATGATATCACTAAGGAGAAAATCTGCATCAAGCTAAAAAGCCTTCCAGTCAGGATGCACCCAGGAATGCATGGTTTACCAAAGTTCATCCTTCTACATCTAGCAAAATACTTGGTGCCAATAATCAAAGCCATGATAAACTACTTCACAGAGGAAGTCGAGAGATTAATAACATATATCCAATATCACTTGTACCCTTCCTAAAGAAAAAGGATGGAAGACAAGACTTGAATAATCTGAGGCCTATCTCAATGATTCCCCTCTTAATTAAAATCATAGAACAATTAGTTAAGGATCAAATTCAAGTGAAAAATTTATAAATACATTTCTGCTAACAAATATGCAAAAAATGGCAATCATAAATGAATGCAATTGGCCAAATCAAACTCCTTATTGATATTATCTGATCTGGGAGGATATCAAAATCGATCATCATCCATCTTGACATCTCAGCAGCATTCAATTAAGTCAGGCCAAACATCCTGATTGATATTTTTCAAAAATATGGGGTGCCAAATGTTTACATGAGAATGATAGCAAATCTGATAGCCAACAATTATCTACATCACAATAAGTGGAAAAATTGTGCCTGGGTTTGAACCATCCATCTCTAATCCTCAAGGATCTCCACTTAGCATGCTAAAGTTTATAGCTTATATCAATCCACTGTGATGGAGATTGAGAGATCATTGCCTGGAGTGTTTGTACCTTTCATGGGAAAGGAGATTAAACACCTCACTTATATGAACAACATATTCATCTGTCTCTCATCCAAGAAATAAATCACTAAACTAGAGAGGATACGAGATTGGTACTCCGACAAATACAAACTCAAATTCAATAAGGACAAGTCAACCTCCTGTAGCTCGCTAACTAGAAATTAAATTGCTTCAAATTTTACAGCCGATCCACAGAAATTCTTAGGCTTTAGTTTCTCAAAAATCACAAAGTGCTACAAGGAGAGAGATTGAAGAATTCTTATTAACAGAAATTTGCCACACAATGGACTTTCTTTCTAAGATATGGTAAGGTAAGACTTTTAAACTTGTGGATATTCCCAAAAATCAACTATTTCCTATCAGGTATCTGCCCCTCCCAAAAATTTAATAAAAAATAAACTCTCTGTGCATAAAACTATTCTGGGGCATAAGGTAGCTGCCAACAGCCTTCAAAAACTCCAAATGACCAAAAAATTCAATGGCCTTTCACTCCATTGTATCGAAACCATGATATTCTAAAGAGACTATAAGATACTGTTCAGCCTTTAAAATAATTTCTCGAATATTTCATATCAAGAAGTCATCACACCAATGAATAGACCTCTGCCCACTATTAATAGATGGTGGAACTCATTATTTAATAATGTTTGGAAGGTTGTTGAACCGAATGAAAATCCAATTATATCAAAAATTAAATATTGGAATGCACATAGGGTATCTTAGGATTACCAATCAGCAACTCATTTCGAGATCAAAATTCTGGATCACCAAGGCAAAATTTTCAAGACTTCTTCATTAAAATTAACCTGGACTCCCTCCCTACAAACTCTTCTTTGGCATACAGCAGAATTTTCAAGAAGATTGTTCCTGTGTGCCAGTCATGTGGGAGAGATGAGGAGTCAACTGACCACATTTTTTCTTAGATAATCCAGTATGTCCAATTACAGATCAATAACTCATAAATCATACAGTTATAGGACAGGCTCTATTTATGGACATAAGACTTGCAATTTTCATGAATTGTGCCCTGTGATGTGTCATATGATTGAAAGGATGAGAGATCTGCATGGTACTAAATTTAAGAACATCATGGAGAAAATCATGAAAAAGGACTGATTAATTGCCCCAAGCTATATCACAAGAGCAACATGGGAAAAAGTTGAATCTACATTGTTTCAAATAGATATGTAATGGATGTCATATTTGTAATTGTAACAATCAATATAGTAATAAAATAAAATTTCTTTAAAAAAAACATTCCAAATTTGATTTTTTTATAATCACTATTTAAAATACATATAATATTTGTATGAAAAATATATATAAAAAGAAATCATCAATGCATGTAAAATGAAGTAAAATTGCTTTTGTTTCTACCACTTCCAACTGGGATGATTTTTTTTTTAATTTATTGGCAGTTGAGGCAGGTTTAAGAAATTAACTGAAAGTACTTCTGCAGATTTAAGGATAGTTTGTAATAGTTTGTAAACTGTTAAATTTATTATTTCAATTATAATTACAATATTGTTTTTAATTAATGAACATTTTATTTATTTTACATATATATATATATATATAAACAAGTTTTATATACATAAAAACCTGCTATCGCTTGTATTAATGATCAATAGATGAAGCTTTACCAAGACCTCCAAAACAAGCGTATTTTGTTTACATAAACATCAGAGTCAATATTCACTGTCTCTTTCATTTTGCTCCACCCTCAGATCAGCTGATTTTAAGCTGATTTGCTCTCATCAGTGAAATATAGGAGTTAGAAACTAGACCTAAACACTAACTCCAAGCGTTTATGCAAAACGTTTCTATCAGTTTGCAAGCATGAATCCTTTAGACGCATAAATGTCTTCAAACTCAGCCTATCAAACTAGATAGCTATATGGGTCTGATATCAGTTCAGTTTCTCCACATAGTCAAAGCTTCTGCAATCTATATCATTGCAAGAAAACTTTAAAGGTACATTTATAAAAAACAAAAATAAGTTTTATATACGTAAAAACCTGCTATCACTTGTATTAATGATCAACAGATGGAGCTTTACCAAGACCTCAAAACCAAGCGTATTTTGTTTACATAAATGTCAGAGTCAATATTCACTGTCTCTTTCATTTTGCTCCACCCTCAGATCAGCTGATTTCAAGCTGATTTGCTCTCATCAGTGAAAGGATAGGAGTTAAAAACTAGAACTAAACACCAAGCATTTATGCAAAACGTTTCTATCAGTTTGCAAGCATAAATCCTTTAGACATGTAAATGTCTTCAAACTCAGCCTATTAAACTAGATAGCTATATGGCTCTGATATCAGTTCAGTTTCTCCACATAGTCAAAGCTTCTGCAATCTATATCATTGCAAGAAAACTTTAAAGGTACATTTATGAAAAACAAAAACAAGTTTTATATACGTAAAAACCTGCTATCGCTTGTATTAATGATCAATAGATGGAGCTTTACCAAGACCTCCAAAACAAGCGTATTTTGTTTACATAAATGTCAGAGTCAATATTCACTGTCTCTTTCATTTTGCTCCTATCAGCTGATTTCAAGCTGATTTGCTCTCATCAGTGAAGGATAGGAGTTAGAAACTAAACCTAAACACTAACTCTTAGCGTTTATGCAAAACGTTTCTATCAGTTTGCAAAGCATGAATTCTTTAGACATGTAAATGTCTTCAAACTCAGCGTATCAAACTAGATAGCTATATGGGTCTGATATCAGTTCAATTTCTCCACATCGTCAAAGCTTCTGAAATCTATATCATTGCAAGAAAACTTTAAAGGTACATTTATGAAAAACAAAAACAAGTTTTATATACGTAAAAACCTGCTATCGCTTGCATTAATGATCAGTGGATGGAGCTTTACCAAGACCTCCAAAAAAAGCATATTTTGTTTACATAAACATCATAGTCAATATTTACTGTCTCTTTCATTTTGCTCCACTCTCAGATCAGCTGATTTGCTCTCATCAGTGAAGGATAGGAGTTAGAAACTAGACCTTAACACCAACTCCAAGCATTTATGCAAAACATTTCTATCAGTTTGCAAGCATGAATCCTTTAGACACATAAATGTCTTCAAACTCAGCCTATCAAACTAGATAGCTATATGGGTCTGATATCAGTTCAGTTTCTCCATATATATATATATATATATATATATATATATATATATATATATATATATATATATATATTGTACTGGGTTTGCTCTGCAGAAGATTTTACTTACACTGCAAATGTTTTGGCTGATTTCAATCTTCTTTATACATTTACAATCTTATTTAATTATAAATGTTATGTGAACGAACCGGCACGTTCGAGCAAAGTGGGAAATATTATTGAGAGCTTTAACTATCAACAATACCCATGATCAGATCACAGCCCACCTTGGCTGCTAGATTCAAACCCCTACTATCCAAACACTTTATTTGTTTCAGAGTAAACCCCAGGCGCCAGCTAGTCTAAGACTAATGTATTCGGACAGTAGGCTCATAATCCAGCACTTGAAGCAATCCCTAAAACAAGCTCAGTCTAATTTTAATTCAATAACAAAATATTATTTAATTAGTGGTGAAAGAATTGATAAAAGAATTGATAAAAAGATTGGTAAAAAGAATTGGTAAAAAAAATTGACCGACAAATAAAGTTTTAGTTTAAAGACAATTTATTTTAACTAACATTAATTATACTAAATTTAAACATCTTTATAATTTTTAACTAACATACTATTGGTATTTTTATCATGCACATATTTAACTCATACACTCACATATATAATAATAAATCATTAAATAGTATTTGAAACTTAAACACATATATACAAAACACACAAATTAATAGTACATGTTTATGTGCTATAGAGTTCATATAATTTGGCTCTTGCAGGATTCACATGAATTTTTACAAATACAATGGCTACTTTAGAATGAATATAAGAAAAATGTTTACCTAGAATTTTTGAAATGGGTATACTGCTTGTTGTTTGCTGCTTCTAATGAAGTACATCTAACTGGTTAGATTTGAGGTTTCTTGAGAAGATTTAATGCTTATCCATTGGTATTATTCTTGGAGACAGGTAAACATTTGAGTAGCTTCAGGTTGTTACACAGACATCACTTTGATCGGGTAGGTTTGGCTGTTTTCATCGGACTTCAGGCTGGAGAAAGATGTATGTTTTTTCCGAGGTTTTAACACTGCATTCTAGTTTGATTTGCATGATGTAAATTATACTATTAACTCTCTGAACTGAATTAAACTGTTAACTCTACAAACTGAACTGTTTTCTAAACTCAACTGACTGATAAAAAAATGTTTATTTATATTTGATTTGTGTTTTCATTTTGATATCCTCCGGCAATATCTGTTGTCAAAATTCCATTGATAATCTCATGTTTTTGAAGATTGTTTAATTAGTAGTAGCCATGCAAACGTGTTGTTTTATATTTTTAATTAGTAGCCCATCGATGAATTTTTTTAATGATAATCTTCTGTATTCATTTTGACATTTATTTATTACACATACATTATTTCTATTTACAAACGCACATATATATTTTACTAACTCAATACTAGTTTTAAGGTTATCTTTTTCTCTAGCTTAAATAAAAAGAGATTTATATTTTAACTTGAAAATCAATTTTTAATTTCTTATAACTTTCATGAACAATATTTTCCTTAACTAACAACAATGATAAAAGGTATTCTTTACTTATTTGAAAACCAACTTCTTTCAATTTGACGTTTTAGAACGAACCCCCTTCCCACTTTTAATTAATTGTTTTTAACTTTTATTTCAAAACACTTATACTTTTAGCTTTTTTGAAAACAAACTGTAATAAAACTCTTAAACTTTTACATATTATTTCTTTTAACAAAAGATTTTTGTTTTACTAATTTTTTAGATAAAATTATTATGTACCAGCTTTGATCTTGGTACAATATATATATTGAAGCTGGAAATATAGTACATATTTCTGCTTCACCTAGTGCCAATGTCATCAGCACTAGTATGGGTTTTAACCCAATCTTATATTAACTGACACCCATCTCATAATAAGTGGAAGTATATTTTTAATATTATAATCTTTTATATTTCATTAATTTATTTTATAATTAAAACTAACCTTTTTATGATAGTTTATTTATTTTGTATTTGTAAAAATGTATATTGTGTTTATTTTGTTAAATCGAATTGAACCCTGGATATCTATAAAATGTTACAAATATTTTAAATTCTTTTATTTAAATTCATTTTCCCAGGTTTGGTTGCCCAATTGAGGAGCCTGTTAATTATTCCCACACCCTGAATAATTCATTAGCTATATGTGTATAATTTGCTATATATAATTTAATATATACATAATTTTCCAGAATATAAAATGATTTAGTTTTGTCATATTGATTTTATAAAATCAAATACTGTTTTGTTAATAAAATAAAGAGAAATACCATGTTTTCCATCCATAGTCTGTAATTTTTTTTTTGATAAACAGATTAATTAAAAGTGAAAACTCATATGGTTAAATAGATTGTATAAAATATGAAAGTAGTTTGAACTACTATATTAATGTATATGTAAGTTTTTTTTTTTTACTTCCAGAGTTTTGTTATGTAGAAATTTTTTTTTTCTACTTTTCTTCCATGTTTGCTAAGAACAGAAATATTTGTATAGAAAATTTTTTTCTTGTTAATTGAGTTTATAATGTTGTGATTATTCTAAAGCAAAGTGTAAAGAATTTGACACGTGTATGGATTTTTTTTTTTCAACTTTTTCTCCAAAGTTTTTTTTCTCTCTTCCAATAGTGTATAGTATTATGTAAGGTATAAAGATGTATGTGTGTGTAAAATCTATGTACTTGTATATGGTAGTGCTGCATATATATGTACATAGGTGTGTATGTGTGATGATAGGAACAGATATGTTTGAAAGTTTTATATGTATTGCATTGCTATATATTTTCTTGGAAACCCATATGTGTGGAAAAGTTGTATTATATCTCAAGCATAAAAGCTTTAAAACTTTTTCCCAAGATATAAATGTTAGATTTATACCAAACTCAAACTATGTAAGATAATCATAAAGTGATGTCAAAGAGATGTAAAGTTTATTTCATGTGAGAGTCAAAAACCAAAACTAAAGACTGTGTTTTACAACCATAAAATGTTGTGTGAAAAGTTTTCTTTTAAATGCAAAGATTATAACTATAAATGTAAAAGTTTTGCTAGCTGTGGTACCTGGTTTTTCAACCATATATATATTTCATGAAAGTTTTTTTTTTTGAAACCCCTATATTCCAGCCCTATGTAGAATTTTTTTTTTGTTTCTGGTTTTATATGCAGACATGAATGTTTTGTGTTTTCATGTGTGTGAGAAAAAAATGTTAAAGCCCATGTACTACATCCACAAGCCTTATGTGTAAAAGGTTGTCACAATATGTATTTACTGTTTATTCATATGGGCACACTGTGTTAACAATCAATAAAAGTTCATATATATATATGTGTGTGTGTTAACAATCAATAAAAGTTCATATATATATATACCTGTTTTTTATTATATAATAGAGCTATCTGTAAGTGTTATATTAGTGCTGACCTTGATAACCGGTGCCCTGGTGCAGGGAAGAGAGTACCTATTATCATTATAAATATGTTATCAAGTTCAAAAAAATAAATAAATAAATAAAGCCCATGGAAAATTCTTGTGCCCCAAAAGTTACAGACCCGATTAACCAATCATGTACATCAGTTAATTGGACACTATGGTCCTGGAAAAATAGAGGAAGCCTTGAGGCGGCAATTCTACTGGTCTGGATTATAGACTCATGTACTTAACACTCTTCGGAAATGTTCAATAAGTGCTAAGAGTAAGATGCCTAACAAGTCCTATGTGGGCCACAATATGCCCATTCTTCCATCTGAACCCAACAAAATTCTGGCTATCGACCACTATGGACCATTGCCAGCATTTAAACATTACCAATACCTTCTGGTAACATACGACATATTCTCAAAATATGTTTGTGCATATCCTGTATTAAGGACCGATTCCAGGAATGCAATCATAATTTTACACGAAAAACAATTCAAAGAAGCAGGGAAACCCACAGTAATCCTATCTTATCATGGATCTGCTTTCACTTCCAAAGAGTGGAAGGTGTGGATAGCACACTGTGGCATTAAGGACATCCTTACATCAATCAGAAACTCTCAATATACCTCTTGTGAGAGAGTAATGAAGGAGATTAACTGGCTATATCGGACATACATACCTGATAATCACAGGGGTTGGGTAAATAGTCACCAAAATATCATAAATTACATAAATAATACCATCAGTGAGTCCACCGGATTTACTCCAGCATGATTCCATTTTGAAAGACTGGGCCCCACTTTGGTTAAAACACCACTGGCAATTGACTGGAAAAAAATTAACAGAAAGAGGGATCAAGATAAGGCTCATATGCATCTAAACCAAATGGTCAAGCTGCGGGGCAGATGAGGAAACACTCATCCACATGTATTTCAGGTAGGGGATTGAGTTTGGGTACGAGTACCCAGAGCCAGCAATGTAACCAACAAACAATTCAAGAAATTTTTTCTTCTATATCAAGGACCCTACCAGATTCAGAGCAAATGTGGCAATAATGCCTTTGCTTTAACTGATAATGGGTTGAATAAAAGCACCTTTAATGCAAGGAGTCTCAAACCATATCATGAAATACCTCCAGATCCAGGGGAAATCTAAATTATTTTCAAAATGTGAGACCCTTTGTGTATGACCCCATATAATTGAAATACATATTATGTTGCTGGACTGTTGATATATAAATCTTGTCTAAGGACTATTATTTAATAGTAACTAAATAAAGTAAAAAGACTAAAGTTAGTAGAATGAGGAAGATAAGAAAGAATTGCTAAGAAAATAAATCATTTAATAAGATGACAGTTTAAGAATTGTAATTTCAGCAGAATAATAAATTTAGAAGAAACTAAAGGCTTGCAGATCTCAATACACTTACCATTCCAATAATAATATAATAAACCTTGGTCAGAAAACCCTTGGTCATCCTGTATTGTCACTGGACACCCAAGTAACATGTTTTTTAGCTTTTTTTCCCCAAGTTGAGGGATATGAAGCTGGAAATATAGTACATATTTCTGCTTCACCTAGTGCCAATGTCATCAGCACTAGTATGGGTTTAAACCCAATCTTATATTAATTGACACCCATCTTATAATAAGTGGAAGTATATTTTTAATATTATAATCTTTTATATTTCATTAATTTTATTTTATAATTAAAACTAACCTTTTTATGATAGTTTATTTATTTTTTATTTGTAAAAATGTATATTGTGTTTATTTTGTTAAATCAAATTAAACCCTGGATATCTATAAAATGTTTCAAATATTTTAAATTCTTTTATTAAAATTCATTTTTCTTCAATTAATCAGTTGGTAACATTTTATATTTATCTTTTAATCAATGCACATTAGAGAGTAAATCATTTCAACAAGGTAATATTTGTAAAAAATGTTTTATAAATTTCTGCTTAAATTTATGTCAAATATGTTTGAAAATCATTGTACCAAATTCCTAAAATTTTTCTGAATAAAATCTACATTTTTGTTAATCTAAACCTTAATTAAATAGATTTTGTTAGTACAGTGACTGATAAACTTAATATCCTTGTTGTTGTTTTTTTAATTAACAAATCAACCCTTGGGGCATGTTCATGCAGAGTTATAGATTTTCCCTCCAAAGCAGGCACCAACCTCAGAGAAACAGTTAAAGTGATTGCAATTGGCAGTTGTTACTGTACATTCAATCCTATAGATAAAGATCAGAACACATAAATAATGGAAAATTTGATAAGGATTTGATTGAGTTTTATTGAGAATGGTTCAACTGAAGAGTGTAGTTTAGATTCAGTACATCATGATTAAAGAATGACTGGCTAAAAAGATAGACCCTTGCTTTCCATAGCTCTGTCCCACTAGCCCATCCATGCCTTTCTAGTGCTTTAAATATCTAGCCAGAGACTGTCTGTGTCGAGGAAGCCTGAAATGATCTGACTGTATTAACTGCTTGTTTCAAGCCATTTAATGCCTACTGATTGATTCTGAGGCAATGTCCAATTCGCTGCAAGCCATTGATTCCATTTTACTTGTTTTCCAAATCAATACTAATTTATATTTTATATATCTGTGTGATGTTTATATGGCTTGGTTGAAAATGCATCTTTTAATTTTATTAAGTTTAAAATATCAATTCTTATAAAATCTTACATTATTTTGATGCAGCAAATTAAATTAATTTTTGTTGGTTTATTTAAAATATTTGATTTACTGAAATTTCCAAGTACGAAATTCAATGAGCTATTAACTTTAAATTCTCTCCCTCTTATTTTTCCAGTCAAACTTATTACCTCTTATTTTTCCAGTCAAACTCATTATGGGAGATTTACTTCCCATAAATTAATTAATAGAAAGCTCATTTAGTTTTGTATATCATATATAAATTTATTTTGAATGATTTATTTTAAAAGTATCTTACTATTGCCTCCCATTTAAAATATCCCTGTAATTATTTCTGAAAGAATCAAGAATTTTAGTGAATCAATTAAGTAATATTTATCATAAAATTTTATCAGTATATATTTCATACACATATTTGATTTGTCAGAAAATATTAAAATTATGATTTACAATTTATTATGATACCTTTAAAATTCACCAGAAGTGAATATGATATTTAATACCCAGTTTGTTTATGTTAATTAAAAGACTGATTTATTTTGCAATCTTCAACGATGAGCTATTTAATAACTTATTAATAAATGAAATATTTGAAGTGTGGAAAGCAATTTATATTTTAGTTTTAATTCTTGCTGTCCTTTTGTATTGTAAATTATGATCCATTTAGTAAAGGCCTAAGGTTTCTGGGACTTTTCATTATGGCAGGGAGATAGTTTAATTAGAAATTAAGTTATTAATTTTGTTAGTGATACACTATCTATATATCTATGTCTAAGGCATTAATGTTTTTATAGCTACATCCATTCATTTATTATTTTGCTTTGCTACTTACTCATCAGGACCTTTGGAAATTTAACTATGACCACTCCAATCTTTCACACTCTCTCAAAGTAGACGTAGTTCATACCAAGGGATCCATTTTTGGGCATTGCCATTTAAGATGTGTATGGGAAGTCCTGCACATCAAAAATATTTTATTATTATTCAGAGACATGCTTTGGCTGGAGGGCCAACATTTCTCTTTTCTACCTGTACATATCAGGAATTTTCTTTAGTAAAGCCACCCAGAGGTTCATAACAGACCTCATTTATTTTGTTGTAATCTATAATAGCATACTGCCTTCTTCATCATTTTATATCTTTATTTAGCAAACCTGAAATGCTCTCTGCCATGATGGCACATCCTTCACAAACAAATTTTGTAATTAATTAAATATGATTGTATAATTGTCAATTATTTATTTAAGAACTATTTTACTTCCCACACTCATTATATGCAAATAATTTTAAATGTATTAGTGTTTTAAATGCCCATCTTTCATGTCTTGTAATATATATATATATATATATATATATATATATATATATATATATATATATATATGTTATAATATATATATATATATATATATATATGTTAAAACAAAGATTTGCACGGGTTAAATATATAAAATACATATTTTGTGGGTTCATCCATGTTAAAAACTTTTAATATTAATATACTGACGTTTCAACTTGGTCACACAAGCCATCCACAGAGTTATTTTGCGGGTTCATCCATGTTAAAAACTTTTAATATTAATATACTGACGTTTCGACTTGATCACACAAGCCATCCACAGAGTTATAACTCTGTGGATGGCTTGTGTGACAAAGTCGAAACATCAGTATATTAATATTAAAAGTTTTTAACATGGATGAACCCGCAATATATGTATTTTATATATATATGAAAAACAAAAAACACAAGTTAAAAACTTGCATACGCTTGTATTTATGACAATAGATGGCGTTATACCAAAAACACTCTCAAGCATTTGTTTACATAAATGTCAGAGTGAGTATTTCACTATCTCTAACTTAATTTCCACCTTCAGATCATGATTTCAAGCTATTTGCTATCGTCAGTGAAGGGCAGGATTAAGAAACTAGATCTAAAACACAAACTCTGAGTGTTTAAGAAACAGTTTCTATTCAGCTTGCAAGCGTGAATCTTTTAGACACGTAATGTCTTCAAACTCAGCATAGCATACCAGATAGCTACATGGGTCTGATATCAGTTCAGCATCACCACATAGTAGAAGTCTCTGCAATATATATCATTGCAAGAAAGACCTCAAAGGTACATTTATGAAAAACAAAAAACACAAGTTAAAAACTTGCATACTCTTGTATTTATGACAATAGATGGCATTATACCAAAAACACCTTCAAGCGTTTGTTTACATAAATGTCAGAGCGAGTATTTTACTATCTCTAACTTAATTTCCACCTTCAGATCATGATTTCAAGCTATTTGCTATTGTCAGTGAAGGACAGGATTAAGAAACTAGATCTAAAACACAAACTCTGAGCATTTAAGAAACAGTTTCTATTCAGCTTGCAAGCGTGAATCTTTTAGACACATAATGTCTTCAAACTCAGCATAGCATGCCAGATAGCTACATGGGTCTGATATCAGTTCAGCATCACCACATAGTAGAAGTCTCTGCAATAAATATCATTGCAAGAAAGACCTCAAAGGTACATTTATGAAAAACAAAAAACACAAGTTAAAAACTTGCATACGCTTGCATTTATGACAATAGATGGCATTATACCAAAAACACCTTCAAGCATTTGTTTACATAAACGTCAGAGCGAGTATTTCACTATCTCTAACTTAATTTCCACCTTCAGATCATGATTTCAAGCTATTTGCTATCATCAGTGAAGGACATGATTAAGAAACTAGATCTAAAACACAAACTCTGAGCGCTTAAGAAACAGTTTCTATTCAGCTTGCAAGCCTGAATCTTTTAGACACATAATGTCGTCAAACTCAGCATAGCATGCCAGATAGCTACATGGGTCTGATATCAGTTCAGCATCAGCACATATTAGAAGTCTCTGCAATATATATCATTGCAAGAAAGACCTCAAAGGTATATTTATGAAAAACAAAAAACACAAGTTAAAAACTTGCATACGCTTGTATTTATGACAATAGATGGCGTTATACCAAAAAATCTTCAAGCGTTTGTTTACATAAACGTCAGAGCGAGTATTTCACTATCTCTAACTTAATTTCCGCCTTCAGATCATGATTTCAAGCTATTTGCTATCGTCAGTGAAGGACAGGATTAAGAAACTAGATCTAAAACACAAACTCTGAGCATTTAAGAAACAGTTTCTATTCAGCTTGCAAGCATGAATCTTTTAGACACGGAATGTACCTTTGAGGTCTTTCTTGCAATGATATATATTGCAGAGATTTCTACTATGTGGTGATGCTGAACTGATATCAGACCCATGTAGCTATCTGGCATGCTATGCAGAGTTTGAAGACATTACGTGTCTAAAAGATTCACGCTTGCAAGCTGAATAGAAACTGTTTCTTAAACGCTCAGAGTTTGTGTTTTAGATCTAGTTTCTTAATCCTGTCCTTCACTGACAATAGCAAATAGCTTGAAATAATGATCTGAAGGTGGAAATTAAGTTAGAGATAGTGAAATACTCGCTCTGACGTTTATGTAAACAAACACTTGAAGGTGTTTTTGGTATAACACCATCTATTGTCATATATATATATATTTAATGGCAGTTGAGGCAGGTTAGAAAGTAACCAAAATTACTTCTGCAGATTTTAAGATTGTTTGTAATTGTTTATAAACCGTTAAAAATATTATTTCAATTATAATAACGGATATTTTATTTATTTTACATATACTGAACTGGATTCAAGTAATTTTAGAAAACGATGGATTGTTAAGGAATGGCGGAGACAATGTAAAAAGATTATTAAGCTGAAATGCAATATATATATATAAAACAGATTTATTTGTAATATCTTGAAGAGGGCTAATAATATTTTATTGCTGATTGGTTTTGGCTGACCAATTAACAAACTTTTAAATTGTTTGTCAAAGCCGCATCAAAACGAATTAAAGAAAATAACCAAGTTGTATAAACAAAGACTCCTATTTATTTTGTACTAAATTCCTTAATAAATTCCTATAATATTGTTATTTTAAATAAGCTTAGTTTGTCATCACTCCCAATCTCTATGGTTAATTACTCTATTTATTTATAGTATTTCCTTGATTTAATTCACTTCTTTATAATGTTGCCAGAAAGAATTATCATTATTACGGTTCAAACCATTAGTAATCGATGTCCAATCACCTCTGTACCGTTCTGCAATTCACTAAATTAATTTTTCATCTAAACCCTTTATTATTTTGAGTCTCTATGTGAACCATGACCTTCAGCTGGGAAGAAATAAAAACAAGCACTGCTAGTATCATCACAAACGTTATCCATTAGTCAGAGAGGCAATAGTTTAGGCAAATAGGTTAGGATTCATCCTTGTCCTGACATATGTATCTTGTGCATGGTTGGATTCAAGATACTTTTGCTTGAATTATTGGTCTTGTTGAATGAATACACAATTTTGACCGGCACAATATATATAATAAGTAAAATAACCAATGATTTGAATAAAAGAGGAATCAATCTGCATTCCTTTATATCCAATGCTAACTGAGTTGATTTCATCAAAAGTACAATCTTTTATAATAAATAAAATAAACATTGATGTGAATAAAAGAGAATTAGCATTACTTTCTTTTGTACCCACTGATAACTGGTATAGCATGATTGCTTTTTTTTTAGTAAAATAACAATCTTTTTTATAAAAAATAAAATAATTATTAAGTACACCCATTGTCAACTGATATAAATTAATTGTTTACATACTTTAGTAAAATAATAATGTACTTCTATAAATTATACAATTCACTTTTATTAATGTAGAAATTACTTACTATAAATAAATTTAATATTTATTTAAAGAAGTAGAAAAAATAATTATTAAGTACACCCATTGTCAATTGATATAAATTAATTGTTTACATACTTTAGTAAAATAATAATGTACTTCTATAAAATATACAATTCACTTTTATTAATGTAGAAATTACTTACTATAAATAAATTTAATATTTATTTAAAGAAGTAGAAAAAATAGTGATAATTTCCAAAGGACTATGAAATTTTATAATATGGACTACAAACATATATCCCTAAATTCTAAAAAAGGGACATAAAACATATGTGACATGAGATAAAATTCAAACTATTTTGATTTTTGAAAAATAGAAACATAATTATGAAGGTACTGGAATTGTTATCTGTTCAATTTAAAAAAACGTAAATGAAATTAAGGTATTGAATATTTGTAGTGGTATCACATGTCAATTATAACCATCAGTAGGTTAGGTAAACCAACAAAAATACACTGCAATGGTTTATTCAAACTTAATTGTGAGAGTTATATGATTTATATAGTTTGACTAATTATTTGTTGGTCCAGATATATATATATACTCTGTGGTCAAGTTGCAATCTTTAAGTGTCCATGTATATTCAATGGACCATTAGTAAGAATGGATTTCCATTCTTGCTATTAAAAAGGTGAGAAGGTTGCCTTGACAACAGTGAAAAATATTGATTACTATATTTACTGTGAATGTTTAGATGGTGACTGGTTGGAATCTAATTACATCATTATCCCAGATTAGCTTTAGGCACTATTTCGTTTATTATTTCTAAATAATACATGGGCAATTTAAATGTATTGCATTAAATAATGTTATAGATGACTATTTATTAGTCTGCATTATAGTGACATGTTTATTCATGTTTAAAGAGGTTTATTTAAACTTCATTGTAACAATATTTCATACTCTGTGGTCAAGTTGCAATCTTTAAGTGTCCATATATATTCAATGGACCATTAGTAAGAATGGATTTCCATTCTTGCTATTAAAAATGTGAGAAGGTTGCCTTGACAACAGTGAAAAATATTGATTACTATATTTACTGTGAATGTTTAGGTGGTGACTGGTTGGAATCTAATTATTTATATATATAAAATTCATATTTTGCGGGTTCATCCGTGTTAAAAACTTTTAATATTAATATACTGACGTTTCGACTTGGTCACACAAGCCAAAACGTCAGTATATTAATATTAAAAGTTTTTAACACGGATGAACCCGCAAAATATGTATTTTATATATTTAACCCGTGCAAATCTTCGTTTTAACATATATATATATATGTGTGTGTGTATTTTGGGGATATATTTAATAATGGTAACATAGTGATGTGAAAATATCTATATAAAGGAGTAAGTTATCTTCCTCATCTCTTTCATAATGTTCTTTTACAAGTAGGGGAATTTCATTTTCTACTTTAGGATTTTATTCTATGTTTATACTATTAACTATATTGCACATAAACCTTTAATGAGATTATATAGATTAGCAAAAATTCTATATTTATTTTCATAGATAAATTTTAGCCCTAATGTAATCACATACAGTACTGTTTATAAACTATTATTGTCAATTGATATCATGCTATTTATTAATAAAATTTGTTTAACTCATTTTAAAACAAAACAATTCAATTTTAATTTCCCTAAATTATACAAAATCATAAATCATATATTATTACTTTATTCCTGTAAAATTGAAAATGTAACAACTTCCTTAATATTTTAATAATTAAAAACTATTCTTTATAAAGAGTTATAAATAAAAAATATTCATGGATATATAAATAATATTAATTATTCTAATGTGAATTTAATGTGCATTATAAAAATAAATTTCAGTAATATTACATTTTTTGTGAATTTTAAATATAAGCTGATTACAATGAGGCTCTATGGATAACTCTTATTTCATGTAATTTTAATATATATATATATATATTGTACCCTTACTTCTCGATGTATAATATAATTTGAAATACGACTAGCTCAATTAAATTATAATGCTTAATTAAAATTTGCATATCTATCTTTAATATACTTTTATATTATCATATTCAAATTAAATTTATTATTAATTATCAAAATCAATATATTTCTATAGTATGTACTAATTAAATAAGTATTCATTAAAATCATGAAACTGTGAAGTAAAGTTACAAAGCAATAAGTAGATTTACATTGAGTCAATATCTTCCAAGACATTGTCTCAATGGCATAAGAATACTGTCACCTACCTATTAACTTACTACTACCTCTACAGCATTCTTATGGCTTTTAAATACAATAAATTGTCTTTAATAATAATAAAATAAATAAATCTTAACTTTTAATTTTAAAATATAATTTAATAATCTCAGGTTCTTTTAATTATCTTAAAGTAATGATAACTCATGTAAATAAGTATGATATGGGATTTTATATCAAACCTAAATACACCTAACTTATTCTAATAATAATAATACTCAATACTAATCTTAGGGTATAACTTAATCTTATCTATTTCTGTTATATTATTAAGTATTCAATAAATAAATAATCATATGTATATCTTTTTATTTTCATATAGTATCTTAATTTTAGAATAGATCAAAATCTTACAACTTAATAATCTGTGGCAATAATAATACTGTATTCTTATATTATGCATTATAATTATTCTATGACCATTGTAATATGATGTAATAATGTCAATCAATTCTCATAAATGATAATCAGGAAAATATTGTATTTATTTCTAAAATAATATTAATAAATTCACATTGTGCAAATATTATGTTTCTTTAAATTATCTGCTGTCAAATGCTGTGGTGTAAAATAATGAACTCGACACACTTTTAAAACAAATTAAACAAATTTATTTACATTAACTTCAACTAAGAATTTATTTACAATATTTACAGTTCAAAATTATGAAAACAAAGAAAATAAAATAAGAAAATAATAATACAAAATGTTTACACTGTTATTAGCTCATACTCCTATTAAATAATCTATACATTCTTTTAAAATGCTATACTAATAATATTAAAGTATGTTTTTTAAAAAACTTAGACTTTAAATAAATATCAGTGAACTTCAATTATTACACAGAAAAATTTATGTAAATAATATTTATGTAGCATATGTAAACAATTAAACTTTATTAATTAAATTGCTACATCACTTAAGTATTACTGTTATTCATTTCATCATGTATTAGTATGTGTTCACTTTACTATTAGCATTACTCTAATAGCATAATATAGAAACTAATGTATCTTTATAATGTAATAACAAATAATTGATTATAATTTTATATTTCACTTATTGCAATTCATGCTACATGTTTTATCAAATATGCATTACATATATGTACTGTTAAAATAATAATATTTAAATTATTCATTAATTTCAAATTCATAAAGTATTATATTAGACAAATTCTATGATTCTTTTCTGTGTGAAATTATTACTTTACTTTATGTGTTATTCTACTCCTTCTTAATAAACTTTTATCTACAAAACATCCTCTAAACTTATTTAAACTTTCCGGAAAAACAATCATCAACTTTAAATAAATACTAATTATCCAAAACTATTTATAATTCATCATCTATATTCGGTAAATCTTCAATTCAAATATAAACTTCTACATAAACTTAACTTAACTTATCCAATAAAATAAAAAATATAGTTTTTGAGATCTCTTCCTAACTTGAAATAAAATAATTACTTGTATGAATAATAAATATAATTCTAATACTCTAACATAATAATAATAAAATAAAAATCAAAATTTATTTACGAAAGAATCATATAATTATTTCTAAGCTTCTTATGTAATGTTGCATCGTATTTATCTCATAAATTCAAATTATGCATATTTAAATAAAACTGTCACTGCCAATATAATGTGTGTGTATTTTTAAAATAATCATACATTCATTCAAAATAACATATCATTCGGTTGATCTAAAGAAAACATATTAAATACATTAAAATTATTATTATTATACAATTTTTACCATCAATAATGATTTAATGTACAGTCCATCTTCCAATATTCTTCGGAATTACAGCTTCATAAAATAATTCACATTTACACTCACGATCATTCTTTAACATATTACGTTTTATATTAATTATAAAATAAACTTATGCAATTAATTATTATATTACTTTAGTTATTATTTTAAGAAATGTACCTATCTTATTTTTAATAGATTAATATTATTTAACTTTTATATTAGATAAATAAAACAAAATTTATATTACATAATTCCAGCGATGTTTCCTTTTCACCATAAAGTTCTTTAATCGTAGGCACATATTCACTAGAACACCATTTCCTGTTTCCGGTCCACCACGTGTTTTTTAAAAGTTTATGAAAAACGAAAACGTTCTTTTAAAACCAAAACAAAAGTTAATAAAATTAAAATAGTTTATCTGATCCGGATGCAGTTCTTTAAAGAATATTATTTAAAAGTTATTATTCTTGAATTAGTTTATAATTTATGAAAAATTATCATTTAATTATTTTAAATTAACTGGGACGTCCACATATTACTTGCGCATTTCTTAACAACATATCCAGGTAAGAATAAGCTTCTTTATCTATAAACGACCAGCGTTTAAATTATTTCAATATAATAATTTTATTATATTAAGATTTTTAGCTAATTATATTTCAATTGATTTGCCTTTAAAATCATCAACATTCAGTCTTTTAAACATAAAGACTTAACAAGGCAAGCATTATAAAGCTACTTTCATTTCTAATATCTTTACTTAAGATATATATTCAAATTTATAGCTTGCAAAAATACTTTCTTCATAAAGAAGTATTTTATTCTTTAAAATATCTATTTTCTAATAGTCAATAATAATTAGCTTTTAAAATTATATATTGTCCAAAATACTACTTTTCTCCATCTCGTAACTTTCCAAACTAATCCAGCGTTTGTCATATCTCTAGTATAAAGTTTCCGATATATTTTCACTATATATGATGTTCCCATGACCATTTGCATGTAAATTGAGCTTCAATTTAGAGACGATTGATAGGAAAATTTAAATTAACACTGCATGTCTATTATTTAAAACTTTTATAGATTATTTATAACGACACCCTTGTAATTTTAAAAAAATGATTTTAGAGCGTCTATAAATTTAATTAGCTATTTTTCTAATAGCACAATTAACTTGAAAATTCAATCACGAAGTTCTCTCCTAACAATTGAACTGAGCTTTTATACCGGAAGAAACTTCCCATTTGATTGGTAGATTAAACAATCAACTTTGCTGGCTTATTTACATATTTACCAACAACACAAAATTAAAAATAAATAATGACTTATTTAATATTTAATATTTATTACATTATCAAATTTCTAAATAATCTTTATCATTTATTTAAATCTATTAAACATTTTTTAAAAATATTCTTACTTAATTTTAATTTTAACTTTTATAAAATTATTTAAAATAAACTAAGTCTTTTTTATACGTTATATTTTTAAAGCAATATTTTTTTAGAATCAGATTTAATATTTCACATTGAATATCTTTATTTTTATCTCGTGATAACTCACGTATTATTTATAAATTTATAACATGATTTTTAAAATAGTTTTGCAACTTTACTAAACAACTTCCATGCATGTGTGTGTAAATTTAACTAACATCTGTTTTTTTTTATAACACAAGAAACGCTTGTCATCGTCTAAAAATAAACTAACAATTGCATTTTTTAAAATAAATATTTTTTAAATAAATAAGATATTATAATAGATTTTAAAATAATTATCCAATATTATTAAAATCAAATATTAGTCTTCTATTTAAGTACTTACAATAATTAAAATATTTATATTCTTTTATAATATTATTTTATCAATAATAAACATATGCATTTAATTTCAACTTGTCTTTTTTTAAATACTTTTAGCTTTAAATACCTATTTATTAAATATATTAATGCAGTATTGGTTATGGCCATTTTTCCCAACTATATATTATAATCATCATCATTTAAAATGTCTCTCTCTACATCAGCACAATTTCACATATCAAATACTCATAGATTGCTTTAATTAAACCTTTTGAAATATTACCATAAGCAAAATTAACATCACATATTCAAATATATCTTAAATTTAAAATTTTTAATAGATTAGCACAAAATTAGATGGTGACCCATACAAAAGGGCACAATATATATATATATATATATATATATTTCATGTAATTTTAATATATATATAAGATCTTGAATAGCTAGTGAAATTGCATTCATTTTTATATATAGGTTATTTTAATACTAAGATCATGTATTATGATGATGACTATCACATTGAATTTTATGTTCATGTCATATATATATATATGATAAGACCTTCATACTGAACTGGATCTTTCCTATTTTTCTTATTCGTATGAGGTTTTAATACATATATCACACATGTATATATTTGTTTATATACATATGTAGTTAATCTATTCTATTTAAAATAAGTAAATGGTGGCATCATACAAATAACTAACTAATGAAGAACTCAGAAGCCATGACTATATTTTCTGATTATCCAGAACTCCAGGTATTAATATTAGATATCACAACTAAATTACAGGTTTAATATAAAACTATTGCATCTAAAACAGCTTTTATTTTTTAAGTCACCAGTGTTAACAGACTATTTTCACTAATAAACTGTTTCAGTATTAATTAAATAATGTCTTCTCTTATTTCTTTTTATATTTTGTGAATCTCCTCAAACAATATTGCATGATAATTAAATGTACTACCATTGGCTTCTATAAGCAAAGAAAGAATTACAGAGATTGTCTAAATATTAAAACAAACAATCTAATAAAATATAACAATAAGATACAATCTTTAGCCTATTCACTTTTTTTTCATATGTCATAGCATCGGCCGGGACATGAACCCACACCCGTCTGTAACCAACTACTTGCTTGCAAGGCAGGTGTGATGACCTCTTGGCTAACAATGCTTGACTACCTATTCACTTTTACACCCATTTAATAGACTTTTAGCATATATAAAATAAAACTAATACTATAAATTAGAAAACAATAATGCATATAAATACTTGTAAATTATTAACATAACTATATTTCTGTGACATAGTTCATTCTAAAGTTTGTTTTTAAGTTCATATTAATAAAAGAAAACAAATAAAGAGAAGGCTTTTATGAACAGTTATTTGTCAAATCTTACGACAGATTTTTTGTAGTTAACTTGTAAGGAAGTATGGCTATATATTTTAGTTGCAACTTTTTCCTTATGTTCTTGTTCTGAATATATAATCATTGCAATTTAGAAAATTAATTTTTTTATCATGTTGTTTTGGGCACTGAGTGCGATATAGATATGGTGATTCAGTTTAAATTTTATTTCAGCAGTAAAGTTATAAGGAAGACATCAACAGATGTGGTTAATGGTTTTAGCCATTCACTTAGATAAATTATCTGATCTATGTATGGGTTTTCATATTATTAACTATCTTTGGTTTCAATAAGTATAGCAACAGAAGTATCAGAAACTGGAGCATAGGACCACTATAAATGGTTTAATACTTTTTGTTAGTTTCAGATTTGCACATCTTTTCTCAAAAATATTTCTCTTCTTCCAAAAAACTCTGTGGATCACTTTATATATTCTGTTTCAGCCCCTACACATTTATTTATTACATTTTTTTTTCTTTTACATAGATTCATTTCTATATGTATTTAATCCAACACAACTATTATTACTATATATTTATTTTTTTCACATAACTTTACAAAGTCAAACAGATATTTTTAATTTGTTTTATATAAAGTATGTACTTCTATCTGTGGAAGAGAATACTACTAACTACAAAACAAAATATATATTTTTCAAAAAAAAATTAAACAAAGCAAAATTATATTCATATTTTTTCTACAAGAATAAACATATTTTTTTTAAATAATTTTTATTATAATCTGACATTCTTGTTGAGTATCTTACTAAAAACAACTGTCTATAATTAAGATTTTTTTTTTTCAATTACCTATAATTAAACTGAGTTTTAATCTCTGCTTTTAATTACATTAACAATTTCTAGGTAAGTGAAAAGAATAGAATTAATAATTAGTAAAATATAATATCGAATGTTAAAGTACATTTTTTTCTATTAATCTATTTTTTTTCTTTTTTTAATAATCTCTAACTTATTTTGTGCTCTTCAATATTTTGTCCAGTTAATGGTACAATATATATTTAAATTAATGGAAAGTGTATAATAAAAATATATTTTATCATAATGAAATTTTGTTTGAATTATTAAAACATCTTAATTATTTATATAAAATTTAAATCTTACTGGATAACTCAGTAAGTTTACTATTAATTATACGTATATATCTCTATCACAGCTTGCCAGTTGTATTTGAATTGTACTGTGTTTATCTTTAGTTCCATTAAAACAAAATTTGTAACTGTTGATTGATTGATTATCCATGCGAAAATTTTTACTTTTTATTGTTGATAATATTTTATTTCAATAGGTAAGCTTAATAAATTTTAGCAATGAAAGAAATATTTCTCTAAGGGTAGACAAAATTTATATCTTAGTTTCATCATTTCTAAACCTGAAGGTGTTGTTTCATGACTAGGGAAGTTACTGAATCTAGCTTAGAGATGGAGGATTCTTGATGGCTTTAGAACAATTAGTTGTGAGAGTTTCCATTATATAAAAAATTTTCAATTATTGACAGAGTTCCTTATTCTTGAGGTTGCATGATGCTCTTGTCTGTAGGTCTTTCCCTACTTTCTTCTTTTTTTTCCAGTATATATAGTTATGCCAATGTGTAAAAAAATATATATTATCCTATTACCTTGAGCTCCATTGCTTTCTTGTTATTTTTCTTTCTTTATTTTAATCTGATTATTATCAGTAATTAGTTGTTTTTAATAAACATCTGATAACTGAATTTAATTTTAATTAAATCAACAAATTTTTTTTTTTTTTTTTAAATTTTCAGATGCAAAATTTGTTTCATTTAGAAACTCATATATATATATGTTCAACAGATGGCGTTTTACCAAAATCACCGAACAAGTGTAAAATTTGTTTACATAATCGAAAAAAGAGTCAGAATTAACTACCTCTTTCATTTGCTCACCCCCAGATCAGCTGATTTCAAGCTGTTTTGCTCTCATCAGTGAGGAATAGAGTATAGAAACTAGATCTAAACACTGACTCTCGAGTGTTTATGCAAAACGTTTCTATCAGTTTGCAAGCTGAATTTTTCAGACCGGTAAAGTCTTCAAACTCAGCCTAGCAAGCCAGATATTTATATGGGTCTGATCTCAGTTCAGTATCACCACATAATCAAAGTCTCTGCAATATATATCATTGCAAGAAAACTTTAAAGGTACATTTATGAAAAACAAAAACAAATTATTCACGTAACTTGCTATCACTTGTTATTTATGTTCAACAGATGGCGTTTTACCAAAACCACCGAATAAGTGTAAAATTTGTTTACATAAACGAAAAAAGAGTCAGAATTAACTACCTCTTTCATTTGCTCACCCCCAGATCAGCTGATTTCAAGCTGGTTTGCTCTCATCAGTGAGGGATAGAGTATAGAAACTAGATCTAAACACTGACTCTCAAGTGTTTATGCAAAACGTTTCTATCAGTTTGCAAGCGTGAATTTTTCAGACCGGTAAAGTCTTCAAACAGCCTAGCAAGCCAGATATTTATATGGGTCTGATCTCAGTTCAGTATCACCACATAATCAAAGTCTCTGAACTTTACCGGTCTGAAAAATTCACGCTTGCAAACTGATAGAAACGTTTTGCATAAACATTTGAGAGTCAATGTTTAGATCTAGTTTCTATACTCTATCCCTCACTGATGAGAGCAAACCAGCTTGAAATCAGCTGATCTGGGGGTGAGCAAATGAAAGAGGTAGTTAATTCTGACTCTTTTTTCGTTTATGTAAACAAATTTTACACTTGTTCGGTGGTTTTGGTTAAACGCCATCTGTTGAACATAAATAACAAGTGATAGCAAGTTACGTGAATAACTTGTTTTTGTTTTTCATATATATATATATCAACTTTGATCTTTATATTTGCTACTTGCATATCCATAATCTTGATTCTTTTTCTTACAATGAGGTATATTTACTTATTTTGGATTTACTGTTATTTTAATATTTTAAAAATCAAAGAATACATGTCTCAATATCTATATATAATAACTTTTGCAAAACAACCTAGCTGTAACTTTTAGCATAAGTATAGTTTTATAAAT
The DNA here is from genome assembly GCA_028023455.1 of Epiperipatus broadwayi. Lineage (NCBI taxonomy): Eukaryota > Metazoa > Onychophora > Udeonychophora > Euonychophora > Peripatidae > Epiperipatus > Epiperipatus broadwayi. The sequence goes on from JAQFVV010013335.1 coordinate 134,004, forward strand.
TACTTAATGTGTGTTTTTTTTTTCTTTTTAAATTACATACTGAGTTTAAAATAAAAATAAATCACCGATGGAGATAATTTTATTTTTATTTTAATACATTAAAATATTTGCTGTGCCTTTTTATTAGGATTAAGTTAATTTGTGATACTGAGCAACACTAAGTTTGGTTTAGTTCATATAATTACATTATATATGTGTGTGTGTGCATATGTGTCAATGTTTGTATGAAATATTTTTTTAAGCTAAAATATAAAAAAACTAAAAGTAATAATGTAACATAATTAATAATTAAAAGTATATATGTATAATACAGGAAGCGTATGCCGTTCTGATTGGCTATTGTTCAAAGGTGCTTGTTATTTTTTTTCCGAAGAGGAAAAGCCTTGGGAAGATGCAGATGGAACATGTAGAAAATTGCAAAGCCATCTTGTAGATATTAGAGATAAAAAAGAAGATGAATTTTTACAAGGTATGAAAATTATATATATATATTCATGTTGACCTACAAACAATCTAATTTTTTTTGTTTTTTAAATTTTAAATGCTGTATTCTCACTACTATAAAAAGTTAAAAAAGAAAGACTAAAAATATATATATTATAAATAGTATTGATTTGATTTTATAGATTAGCATTTATTGGACCATGTTATAATATATAAGTAAAAGTACTAATAACATTTATTTAGAGATTAAATTTAGACAGCAATCTTAAGCCTTCCTGAATTTTATGATGCAACAATGATCTTTGTTTATTAACGCAAATTTATTAACGCACAAATGAGTTAGATATTTATTTATTTTTATCATTTTTACAAAAGTTGTTTATTCTTTTATTATTATTATGTTGTTGTTTTTTTTTTCTTTGCGAATCTATAATTATCATAAGAAATAAAACTTTCAAATAAGCGTCTTTTTTAATACCATCATCCAATTTATTTATATAGTTTTAATATATATCTTTGTGATTTGGGACAAATGAAGATCACTGACATCACATGATTTAATTTTCCTAATGTCTTTATTATATATTTCAAAGTGTGTATTGTTAGTTGTAAATTTTAGGTATATCTAAAAACTGTTTTACACGGAAAATGTGAGATAAATTTGAAAAATATATAATAATCCTTAATCCTTATCAGAGATTTTAAGGATATATCTGAGCTAGAGCTAATCCGTATCAAAGTTGCGAATACAGAAAGTTTAACATTTGCACATATGTATATAAATGTATCAATGCATTAGTAATTATATAATAAAATTGTAATAAAAATAATGAAATATAATGCTGATAATATATTATATAAATAATTATAATAAACTAAGAAATATTTTCACTTAATTTCTAACTTGCTTTAATTTAAAACTATTTGAATTGTTATATAATGAATATTTTATTTTATGAACATTTATTCTAATTTAATGGATTTCATTTGCTTTAAAAAGCCTTGGATAGTTAAAGATTGGCTGAAACAATTCACAAATTGGAATGTAAATAGTTTTCAATGGAAGAAAATTAAGAAATTAATTGAAAGTACTTTTGTGGTTTATATGGTTGTCTATAAAATATATTACGATTGTCATTATTCATTATTTTATTATAATTTTATTTCAATAATTATTCTATAACACACACACACACACACATATATATATACGCACTCACATAGTATCTGAATTGAATTTTAATTATATAATTTATAAATAATCTATGTAATACTATATAGTTTTATGTTTATAACTCATATAAAATACTTTTAATAACAATAACGTATTCAATTTTTTTTAATATTACCAATAAATATTACTTTAAAACAACGTTTTAAACTAAATTTCATTTATCTGTTTATTAAATCTTAAATTTTATAAATCGAAATAAGCTTTCTGTCATTACTAAAAAAAAAGTATAAGCCAAAAAAACATAAAAAATTATCGTTTGTATTTTGATTAACCGTTAACATAGAAAAATAATTTCTAGCTTTTAGTTTTTATTGGAATCATGATATTTTACAGTATAGTCTTAAAGTCCACAAATTGCAATTCATCTCTATCATTCTCAGTTCTTGAACTTCATAAAACTTCTCAGCAACAAACCATCAGAGTATTTTTAATAATTATTATTAGATTAATATTTTCTCCAGTATTTGAGAGCAAAAAAAATATTAGTTTATTATTGAAAAAAAGTGTGTTGGTTTAAAACCAAAAAAAAATAATAATAATGCTCTGAGCAAAAACAGTTATATCACTTAATGAAACAAAATTATTTTTATTTTACTCAACTGGGATATATAGATTCAAGAACTTACGTAACTCTTAAGTATAGTATTCTATATGTGCACTAATCCACCAGATAAGCAAAATAAACTTAAATATAGATTTAGTTCATCTTATTATGCAATATTCTAATACATTCTTTTTTTTCTATAACTAGCTAAATATTATACTAGATACAAAAATAATTACCAATAGTTTTTTTTATTTTTTTATATAATCTTTGTCAAGGCATGCATATTCAAAACATAAAATAAAATCATAAACAAAAATCAACTAGTCAAAGTATGTTAAAAACATATGTATATAAAATATATCAAAAGTTTTTCTTTTCATTTTTTTATATAAAGACTGAAATTATTATTCAAAGGTTTATATTTTTAAGACATTTTTACGAAGTTTAGTTCAATAAAAAAAAATTCTAAATAGCAAACGTTTGTTGAAATTTTACATGATTATAACTTAACTAAGTTTAAAAAGAATATAAACAAAGAATATTTGGGGGAATATATACATCTTAATCATATTGTTTTACTCTTTTACAGTTAATGCGCCCATGTATATCTGAAAAATTCTGATAATATGAAACATTTGTTTCTCCAGTGAATCATAGTAAGATTTATATTTAATAGCAAATGGAATATTCTTTTGCTGGCGACCTAAAAGAATAATTTTAATGTTTAGTTACATTTTAATACAAGCCCAGTATAGTCCGTTGATATATTATCCAATCTATGACATTCTGCTGGTTAGACTTATATAAGTACATTAATATGCATTATAGCATTTTTGTATACAAAAATTAGAACATTTTTTTAATTTATTTGAAATTATGTCTTTTTTATATTTTTTTCTCTCTAATTATTATATTTCTAAATTTATTTATTTGGTTTTAATTTCAACTAGCTTTCTCTCATGCTGTTTTATACTACTTACAGCATTTGTCCCATTTTTAAATCCTTATTCGATGCACATTAATCACCTACCATACAATAAGGATAGTTCATAAAATTATATTAAATGCCAATTGTTATATTTATAAACATAGTATTAATTTTCAATTATTTAAACCAATTTTATTCTTTTACCCTTAATACTTTTTAATTACAGGTGTTATTAAATAAGTAAAAATTCTAAATAACTATTTTTATGTGATTTTTTCTTTCGGTTTTATTAGGTGATATAAGTCTGCACAATAATACTTTATTTAAAAAAATCACTTATTTTCAAGCCTAATGTTTTAATAGATCACATTTTTCTCATTAAATTTAAATTGCAATTATTTGAGTATTCTGTTAAACCTCTTGCATTCTGATATTTTCTATCCACCTGATTAGAGTTTTTATTTGTATGTGTTTAAATAAAATTTTTATTCTATACTAAACACCAATAAATTGGACTTGAAGTTTTTTTTTAATTCATTTTATAAATGAATATTTTAAAAATCCGTATTTGATTGTTTTAAATGTCTAAAAACTAATCTGTAAATAATACATTTTGCCATAAATTTCAAAACAGATGATTATGCATATAGGTTTTCTGAAATAAACAATTTTTTTAAGCTTCTTTTTTATAAAATGTAAGCAAATATATATGTATAATAAATCCATCAAATGTTCTATTTTAAAATCTGATATTTACTTTACAATATTTAAATATTTGGAAAGATTTTAACACTATGTCATTTCTGACAGATAGATATAGATAGATATAATAGGCACTGAATGTTCTTTAAATTATGGTCAAGTTTATTAACTATTATTTCTAAAAATAAAAATAAATAAATAAATAAATTGAAAGTATGCATATGTGTTTCTTTTTATTTTTAATAATAATCAATTAATTAATATGTAAAAATAATCATAAATATTCTATAAACAAGCAAAAAAATCATATTTATTTATTCCAAAAACTTTGTATAAAAATTAGACCTCAAAGAAGTGAATGTTTTCCAGATGTTTGAAGATGTAAACACTGATTTTTTTTGTCATAGAACAATGGAAAAAAAAAACTCTTAAATTTTTGCTAAAGTTCATAAAATACTGATATCTTCAGATTTTTTTCTATTAAAACATCAATAAAGACATTATGGGAAAGACTATATTATAAAAAAACTAGAGGTCATTATCTTTTAAGAAAATGTTTGTAGCATAATTTACAACTATGGAACAATTATGCTTCTTTTGAGAAAACACCCAATGATTCTCAGCAAATATGACAGTTATTAAGTTAAAGAACATAATATCATCTGAAAATTTAAATTGGTTTTGATTGTCATCATTATATGTAGTGGAAGAAGAAGATGGACAATATCAAAAATTGTTAGTATGAGAGCTAAATTAGTAAGAACGTTTGTCTGTAAAGCCATAACAGGTGTTTGTTCATTAGTTTTCTAACTCACTGTCTATTCCCATTGAAGATGTAACTTACATGTGTGGGTGCATGTCCATTTTACATCATCTCACACTTCATTCATATTTTTCATTATTACTTATAATATTCAAATTTGTAATAGCAGAGTTATGTTTGCCATAGGAACTGTTAGCAGTTTAGTCATTAATAGATCTCTGTATTAATGGAAAGACAGATACACATATATACCATTAATATGATTTATTGATTTATTTATTATCTATTAATTATTTATTACATAAAATCTTACATTTAAAATTGTAAAAATTATTTATTTGTTTATTATTAGTTAGCATTTGTAAATTTAATATTTCATTTTTTTTTCCAATATTCTATTACTAACATTTTTACAAGCAAGAAAATTCTTGCAAATTGCAAAGCTCATTACAACAAAAAAAAAAGAGGTGTGCCTAAATTTCTTTTTTCCACAAGAGATTCCCAAGTAGAAAATGGAGAAAAGTGAGAAAAAAGACAAAATAGTTATGGAAATTGAAATATTTTTTTTAAAAAAATAAGAAATAAGTGAACTAAATATTGTGAAAATTCTCTACTAATCCTTTGTGAAAAAAGTTCTCTCGTACTACTCAGAATAGAACTGTACATGGAAGGCTAAATTCTAAAAGGTACTCAGCTCTGGCTTTTATCAACTAATAATTTATACCGATTTACTTTGTTCAAAAATGCATGGATATTATATAAAATTGTTGATTATAATTTACTATAACATATTTATAATGAATAAATAATGTCGGAATTGTATAAATTATTAACAATGAAGTTAACTAGAAAAAGTGTGCTGAATTCTTTAATGAAACCGTTTATGGAGTCTCAGTTAATACATTTTTCATTCTTGCTATGCAAAATAAAATTAAAATGAAAAATTTGTCTATTTTAACCCTATACAGTAATAGGATAGTCTTATATACCAAATAACCTTATCATTCGCACCTATAAAAATGAGTGATAGAATGTGTGACTCAATAATGTTTAATGATTAACTATAAGCAGCTTATAGAAGCATGGATAAACCAAATAACCTTGGATTTAAATGTTGTAAAATGTTTACTGAATGCTAACTAACCAAAATGGAATAAGGTCATAAATTGATTTTGGATAATATTATCGAGTCGGATATTTTGTTTTGTATGACCAATAAGTGATTCCAGTATGCACAAGGGAGGTATATGATATCGATTAGAAAATTCTAAGAACATTGGAAATTATTGCAGCTTTTGTCAAATCTCACTTTAACCTGCAGGAGCAATGTTTGTATGTTTTTAATGTTGTCAATTCGTCATGATCATCGTTTAAACTTTCAAGTCTGAACTAAAAAAAAAAAAAAAAAATTATTTTAATGATTAAATGTTGACATGTATTTCTTCCTATTGCCTATTATAGACAGGTAGATTTTTTTATACTTAATGTAACTTATTATTATTGTTATTTATTTATATGCCTAATCTCCACGAGAACGTCTCAGAGATCTTGGTATAAAGGATACCAAGTCAGTAATAATATTATTTTTTTGGTATTATGTTAAAAAAAAATTGGATATTCTCGTGCTCATGTTATTAGTTCAAATTAAATACTTTAAAATTATACCTTAGTTAATAATAATAGATAGATGCATGGAGATAATTGTCAGTATGCAGAATAATTAAACTTACTTGACCATAGTGACTTTAAGTGTTAATTCAATATTCATAATTCTCACAAGTAATAGATTCGTGTAGATTTGATTATTGTTAATATGACATTTTAGTGTTTCAAATGATTTAAAAAGCATTTTATATATGATCGTATGTTCGAATGTGTGTGCCTGGTTGTAAATTATTTACCAAATTTGTATTTTTGCTTTTCTATCAGTTTTGGTTTGGTGCCATATGTTAAAGGAATATAAAGAATTAAGATTTGTCTTCTTATAGATTCGTTTATATATGAAATGCGTTTAATATATTTGGATGAAGAAGTGATAGAAGGGATGATTTTATTATGCGGATTGAGAAATTCTCTTCTTGATTACTTACTTGTCAAATCGTGAGTGGTAGTGTATTTTGTGTCTGATAGCATATGATGATATAATTGTAGTTCTTAAATGAGGTGGCAAATACCCCATTTATTGATGATAAGTCGGCTAAGTTCCGCAACCTTTGTGTCCTAAAAGTTAGCAGATATTATATTAATGAGTCAAGTTTGAATTTGGAGATTTTGCTTAACCCTCACGTGTGTATATGTGAATGTTTATTTATTATTATTCCCTTCTCTTTCTTCATTCGGGCGTAGTTATCATCAGACAATATATATGTTGGTTATAGCAGATAAATGTTTTATGGATTTCTATAAAATGCTTGAAATAAGATTATTAAGTTAAAGATTAGCTTGCTGCACCATCCGTAATCCGATAGAGATATAATTAATAAATGTTTTGTGTTTGTAATCTCATAAATGCACACACATTCTGAAATATGATTAAATTAGAGATATAGAAAGAAACCATCATTAGAATTGTGAGTTCTGGGTAACTTGACAGATTATGGTGCATATTGTCATTATTTCATTATTATCATTATTAATTCATCCTCCCAATATGAGCATAATAGTATATTATAGAAATTATCTTATTTAACGCTAATTTGATAAAGTCAATATTAGGTTTCATATTATAGATATACACTTGTAGGCATATGAAATTTTGCTTTATCTAATGAAAGGAAAAATAATAAAACTGTCACTTGGATTTATATAGCAAATATTAACCTACAGATATCCAGAAATAATTTTATAGCATCAGTTGATTCTTTGGTACTGTTTGTTTTGGCTTATTAAGAGCACAAGTGAGAATAGATGTATTAACATTGGAATGTAAATGCATAATTTTTTTTTATTGTTTATCGTAGGTAAATGAGCAAATAGAGTGATAAACGTAAATAAGATAGTAAATAGGAAGAAGTGTCTTCAAATATTAAGTGTGCAAAATTATATAATTTAATGTTATTTAATCAAATTTGTGTTTAATGTAAATGTAATGTTAAAATCATCATCGATGTGTTGTAAAATAATGTTTTCTTGTAATAAATGTTTTGTTGGAATAAGATCCCCTCTGAACTGTTTATCATATACGTTCGATTGACCACTCCCACACATACATATGTTCAACATAATATAACTATAGAATTTATTAATTTGCCAGTATGTGCCATTTATTTAAACAGTACAGATTTAGCAGATCTTAACATTGCAGTGCCAAAATATGTTTTTATCTTGCTTAGAATAGATGGTGATGTGAGGCAAAAGGTACCCGATCCTCATCATTGTCTGTACTTTATTTATTGTAATGATGATCAATTTCACAATAGCCCTTATTACTTAATTGATGCTTATAATATAGTTAAATCAACATTATAGAATTGTTATTTATAAATACTTCTATCATCCTTATTAGCATCCTATATGACAACCATACCCTATAACCCCCAATTGAGCTAATCCATAGAGTAGTAGCAGCATAAGAGTCTTATTAATAAGTAGAAATGCAATTTCAATTATAAATTTATTCTATCTTGTATAGAATTGGTGCCTAGGCATTTATTTGTACATAAAGTGATAGGTGAAGAGAACAGAGGTTACTACATATATATATATATATATATATATATTCATTTTATATAATGAATATTTATTATAGTAAATAGAGGAATTTGAACTTAGGATTTTCAGCCTTAATGGAAATTAATGATGTCCATTATGCTGCTTTTTCATATAAATTATAATGAATAACAAAAATATCATATATATATATATATATATTGTAATGGAAACGTATATATAACTATGAAAACATTATATATATATATATATATATATATAATGTTTTCATAGTTATAAGACATAAATGATGTATTTTTTTAATTATATCATGTATTATTTTGTATTTATTTTTGATATCTTGATAAAATAACATCCATCATTGTCAACATCAAGCTTTTATAGAAAAATCATTAGATATCAAGTAATAATGAAATTAGGCATAAAGTTTATAAAGAATCAGAGTGAGCATGAAATAAAGAACAGTCACTCTTATAAATATTTGATAGTTGATATTTAGAATACATGAATTAATACATTAAAGATCAGCCTTTTCAAGCTATTGTGCATGCGCTTTTTATGAGTGTTAATAATAAATGAATACTTTCATTCCCAACACAAGATATAGTATTTAAGAAAGAATAAAATGAATCCACTTATTCTTTCCAACCGAAATGCTTATATATGGCCAAATCTTAAGTAATGGAAGTGAAAGCTTGAGGATAGACCACTCACTTTAAATTACTGTTTACAATGTCAGAATGAATGACATTGACAAAATTATCTAGAATTTACTAAACATCACTCACAAGTGAAACTTAAACACTCGTAAAAAGTGCATGCACAATAGCTTGAAAAGGCTGATCTTTAATGTATTACAATTTATAAAGCACAGTGCTATAAAAATAAATGCTTAAATACATGGATTAATAAAATGTTTACTTTCTTTAATTTCACCATTAAATTATTTTTAATTGATATTAAAAGAAAGAGATGTGGTTTCCACAAGACTGGAATACATTGTGCTTCATCAGCTTTATTTAAACCACTTGTCATTTTTAATATTTCAGTAGACATCCTCATGGTTCTCAAATCAATAGCAGTATTGTATCATTATCAAAATCAGATTTGTAACCAATTTTTTAAAAATGTCAAGTAAAAGCTCATGTATTTAACTCATGATTAAAGGTATTTTATGCTTCTTAATGAAATTCTGACAACAATTCATGTATTTGATAGACCTACATTGCTTTTTGACCACCATAAACTTGGAATTTCATAAACATCCTGGTATTCCAAAAGTAGGTTTGTAAAAAAAATCACTACTTATTTCGCTAGTGAAAAAAGTAGTCTTTATATTAAACTTATATAGTCTTATACTGATCTTATCACTGACACTTTTAATATAAAGTAAACCACTCTATCGCTATTTGAGTTATTAATTTTTATTCTCTTTTTTAATATTAATGTTATTTAGAGTGTATATATGATATTTTTAGAATCTTTTTGTTAGTTCTATTTTTTGAGTAAGATGATATTTGTCAGACAAACTACAAGCTCTCATATAAAGAATTTTTTCTACAGAAAATATTTGAACAAGTTGATGATGAGAATTAAAATTAAAAATCTGTTTTTAGGGATGGGTTTTCTGTAAACTGTCATTGATAAGGAGTCATTACATTTTTTTTACAATCAAAACATCTAGAAATGAAAATGTTTTGTTATTTTCACCCTTTATTGTAAATTTAATATTAGGATGTCAATCAAATAAAAAAATATAAGAAAAGAATTCAATGCATCACTATCATAAGACTATATAATAAAGGTATCATCCACATATCTGATTAAATGGAAGTCTTTTAGTAGCTTCATTTAATACTTGATTTTCAAAATTATTCATAAAGAGATCAGCAGTTACAGGGGAAAGTGAAAAACCTATAGAAAATCAAATCCAATTATTTTTGTTATAAAAAAAAACATAAAACAAACTAAACCTGATTTATTGTTCAATTTTGATGTTTTTTCTATGTTTAGCATGATTCCTGTTGAAAAAGCTTTAACTATAATTGTTCAATACAATACTTTGGTGATTTTTCTGTTCCATTGTCTAAACAATGCTTTGAAAATACATTTGGATTAATGACTTTCGAAAGTATAAACAAATTAAATGACAGTCTATAGATCTACACTGTCACCTGTAATTGCTGAACTTTTTATGAATAATTTTGAAAATCCAAGTATCAAATGCAGCTATTAAGAAACATTCTATTTTGCCTAGATATGTGGATGATATATTTGTTGTTTGGTATTATGGTATTGATACATTGAATTCTTTTTTTTGTTTTTCTTAATGACAGGCATTTTAATATTAAATTTTCTATGGAAGTTGAAAATAAAACACTTTTATTTCTAGAGGATTTGATTACACAAAAATAAGATGACTTCTTACCAACATTGGCTTTCAGAAAATCCATCCATGTGAACATTTATCTTAATTTTAATTCTCATCACCATCCTGATCCAATATTTTCCATAGAAAAAAAATGTTTGTTGAGAGTTTGTAGCTAGTCTGATGAATGTCACCTTACACAAGAAATAGAACTAACAAAATATTCTATTTTCTAATGATTACAATAAAACCATCAGATATAAAGTTCTATTTATCATCAACACTAAAGAAAAAGAGGATAAAATTGATAAATGAACTAGTTATAGAGTGGTTTTATTTTATATTAAATAGATCACTGAAAAAATCAGTAGATTACTTTTTCCACTAGCAAAAAAAATAGTTTTTTTTTCCGTAAAACTTTAGACAAAGTACTTTTGGAATATTAAGGTATTTATGAAATTCCATGTTTACAGTGCTTAAAAAGTTATGTAGGCTAATCAAATAGACAAATTAAAGTTAGAATTAAGGTGAATAAAAATGTCTTCAATCAGAAGTTAAATACATCAACAACTGCTTTACATTTTTTACAAATTTGTCACAAACCTGATTTCGATAATGTTAAAATACTTGCTAATTTGGAAAACTGTAATTTGATAAGCATCGAAGAGTCTATTGAAATATTAAAAAGACCAAGTGGTTTAAATGAAACCAATGAAGAACAATGTATTTCAGTCTTGTGGAGACCACTTATTTTATCACTTTCTTTTAATATCAATTTAAAAATAATTAATGGTAAAACTGAAGAAAATATTTCATTAATTCATGTGTTCAAAATAATCAACAATCAAATATATATAAGAGTGCCTGTTTTTATGTAATGCTCAATTTTATTTTTACTGCATGCTCAATCTCATTACTTTTTGAGATCTAGTGGTTTTTCTTTAAAAACTTGACCTTGACAGTGATGGATATTATTTCATTGAAAGGTCAGGAATTAATACAAAGCAATACATGGTTTAACCCAAACAAAACTATATATATATATATATATATATATATATATATATATATATATATATATATATATATATATATATATATATAATACTTGAATATCCTAGTACCTCACTGAGAAAAGCCAAAGCTAGAAACCAGTCTGAGGCTATGGATATTCTAAAAAGGTTAAGAGCAATTGGCATGCTAACTAGATGACATTTGTAATATAAGCTTATTAAATTAGAATGGGATATATGACTTGATTTCTTTGCAATATATATATATATATAAAGAGCCTTTTAAACACATAGTTTTGTGCCCCCCTCAAAAATTAAGTGACTATTTTAATGTTAATCAATTATTGCAGATAGAATGTTATTTAAAGTTCTATAAATGGAAGTAAAAATAACAACAAAACATAACTTGAATTATTATACAGACATTCAATAAAAGTTCAAAGAATTATCTGTAACACATAACAATATACATAATAAATAAAAACACATTTATATATCTCTCTATATACTTCATTATTCTATAATTTTTGTTCATTTTAAATTAGCCATTTATAAGTAAATTTATTGAATTTTATAAATATTCATGAAATTATTTAAGTTATGTTAAGTGTAATATATTTCAAATATTTGTCTTCTCTTTGGATATTTAAGAGAATTTACATGTTTAATATTTTTAGCATATATTTTATATCCATATATTAAATAGTAAATGTATAAAGTAGATTTATCAATATTAATTGAATTGTTAAGTTTTGTGGCCCTTATATCTAACTGTGTTTAGTATGACCATGATAAATCATATTGCCTTGTTCACAATTAATTTTATATAAAATTCCTCTTTTTATTTCATAGTATTCCTTATTTTATAATTAAAATATTATTTTTAGATATACTATTTGTTCATTCAATATTTATATGTTTATAAATGTAATTTTCTTTTTTTTTTTTATTAAATTTTGTGATTCATTTTTCCTTCTGAGAAATATATAAATACTGGAAGGCCAAATAGTAAAAATATAGAAAAAATTACAGGTAATTATAAAATAAAAATGATATAAAATATGTATATGTTATTATAATTCAGATGAAAAAGCAAAATTAACAATTAAAAAAAATTATAAGCTGAGTTTAGTTTCAGTTATTTTGACTTTTCTTTAAGGAAGCTGAAATGAGAATGATCTATTAATTTCTTTTATAAAAAATTCAAAAAAACATTAATTTAATTTAGAATGACTTTTGCACTTCTGCCATTTTTCACTTAGGTAGAATAATATATATAAAAAACAAATGACAGAACATTTTATCAGTCTACTTTGAGATTAATACAAAAGTGACCAAACTCTAGTGTTAAATTATCTTATATAGGGATCTAGATGAGTCGCTATTATATAAGAAAAGAAATCAAAATTTTTAATAGTAACATGTAATAATATATTTTTAAAACAACTTAAATCACATACCTATATATATATATATATATATATATATATATATATATATATATATATAAACTAAATGTACATATACATTTTTCATAGATTGTAATATTATAGAGTGAATTAAACACTAATACAAAATTTATGTTATGAGTAATTTTAGAAATGTGTACATCTTTAGTTATATAGCTATAGAAATATTCTAGTCCACAGCTAATACTGATGGCTTATTAGGATTCCATTCATCTTTCTACTTTTATTGACTTTCCATCCTGGGCATTCATTAATAGCAACAGTCATTGGTCTGGCAAGATTTTTTTTGGCACTCTACATTTCTTCACTACAGTATTCTGGTTCCAGAAAACAGGAAATGCAAAGAAAGAGAAAGAAAAGTCTACTCAGCAATTTGAACTGCAGCACACATGTTGAATTTTTCTTATAGCAGCTTACAATCCATGGGGCAGAGCTTTCATGGCTATAAGAGAGAGAACTAAAGACAAGCTCTCAATTTATACCCACCTTGTTATGGATCTTGCATTCCAATCTCATTGTTTTGCTGTCTTATGTTTTTAAATAAAAATTTTAATTAATTATTGCAATCTAATTGACAATCTTTTCTCTAATGAGTTCTGCAATTTCAGAAATTTCTCTTTGTTATCTACAATTTACAACTTTTACCTTTATTTTATAAAATTTCTTGAATGTATTATTTTTATTTATGAAATACTTTCGGTATTAGTATATATAATACACTCCACCACTTGATGGCACTGGTTTTCATCCAATGCACATCAAAATACATGTTCACGGTATGACAATGCAGTTAAAATAAGGTAAATTTTATAAATTTATATTTTTACTTTTTTTACAAATTTGGAAAATATATATATATATATATATATATATATATATATATATATATATATATATATATATATAACATTTAAGCTACCAAAAAGGTCTTTATTTTTAGATGGTGGAAGGGAGTTGGTATGATTTTTAAGAAACAAATACTTTGTTTTAAGATGGTGGAGGTGGGTTGGTTTGCTTTTTAATTATCATCTTTTTACTTTTTTTTTTATAGAATTTTTTTTTAACATTTACACTACCAAAAAGTTCTTTATTTTTAGATGCTGGAAGTGGGTTGATTTGATTTTTAAGAAACAAACACTTTGATTTAAGATGGTAGAGGGGGGTTGGTTTGCTTTTCAATTATTGTCTTTTACTTATATATATATATAAACAAATCTTACACTTGTTCGGTGGTTTTGGTGAAGCGCCATCTTTTGAACATATATATATATTAGAAAATAAGCTACCAAACGTCTTTACTTTTAGTTAGTGTAAAAGGGTTGGTTTGATTTTTAAGAAACAAACACTTTGTTTTTAGATGAGGGGAGGTGGTTTTCTTTTTAATTATCGACTTTTTACTTTATATATTGTAACCTTATATTTTAATATAAAATATAAAGATCGATATAACTGGTATAAAAATTTCTCTGTCTTCTTTTTGGTGATTTGATTGCCTTGGTTTGCGTTTTTGAACAGATTATTTTCTTGCATTCAAGATATCTTATTAGAGAGAATAAGTAATATTTTGCCTTACTTATTGTTTGTATTATTTTAATGTATTTAAATTGCCTCTTTCCATCCACTGATTTGTATCAAAATATGTTTATTTTTTTAGAAATTGACAACACATATTAAATTTAGTAAAATGTGATTGAAAATAATAATAATTTTTGTTTTGTTTAAAATAGTCTTAGAAATTATTTTCATTGAATTAAAAAACCATTTGTTTAACTAATTTTTAATTATTAGATAAAAAATATAGTAATTGCATATGCCTTTCAATGTAAAAAAAAAAAAAAAAAAGCGTGATTAGGGAGAGATCGTCTGCAATAAGGTTGCTGTTACAAAAAGAAAAAGAAAATGGTGTAAGAATAAAATGTATGTAAAATATGATAAGCTTATTTTTAAAACAGTTAATAAGTAAACGGATTTACCAAAAAGTTTTCTACAAATGTAAACATAAAATGGTGGTATTTAATAATAGAATGAAGTGCTAAATTTAAAAATCTGATCGGGTCGGCTAGCCAAGTGGATCAAATCGCTAATAATTTTCTAATATTTACACTTAAAAATATGTCGGAGCTTTCAAATTTAAAAGCAGAATTGCAGAATCTCGGTATGTTTGGCTTATTTTGTTATTCTACAATTTGGCAACACTAAATAGATGTTTTAATTACAGAAGTTTTTTTAGATATGAAAACTTTCTTTTTAAAAAAGAAGAGGTTTAAAATCAAAGTTAAAGTTATTAACATGGTTTAATATTTCCGTTTATAATTTAAAATAATATAGCATTGATTAATTTATTTAACTATATACTGCCAGTAATGTATTTGCTATTTAATTTGTTTACCATTTGAATAATGGAAACATTCTTCAAATAATTAACTAAAACTACTTTCTAATTTTTATCGTTAATTTGGAATTATTAAATTATTTGCTCTAATTAGTATCCCTAAATTTAACGGTAGATAAATAAATATTAGCCTGGATGTTATAAACTTGGAACAGTTTTATATAGAAATGTAGTATTTAATAACTTATGAAGAACATTTTCATTTAAACTCTGTGTGTCATGTTTTTGGAATTGTTTTATATTTATGGAGCCACGTAAAATCATTAATTTAAAAGTGCTTATAATATCTAAGACAAATAGATAGAATTACATTTATGGAATTCAACTATAATTATAATTACCACTTTGTGTATTTATTGTTCAAGACATTTTTATATGGATTTCACGGATCATATTTATTATTATAAAATGCGGTACAATTTAATTTGTCACACGTACACCTGCTAGAATTCATGTATTTAAGTAAGAATGAATTAATTTAATTTTATTGTTATATGAACTTGTATGTGAAGTTCATGAGTTATATTTTATTAGGTTTAAATTAAATTAATGGGATTGAATAAAATACTTATTCAAGGGAATAGCGCTTGCGAAAAAGCTTGAAAATTACTAATGAATTTATGATATGTGTCAACCTCCCATGAAGTGTCTTGAGAGTCTTTCCAGAATTCTATTCCTATGCTAATGTCACTTATATTACATTGTTGCTATGTTTTATTTTAACCAAGATAATTTAATATATTAGTTGTCCTGATTAGTGAAACACTTTTTATTATGCAAGAATCCACATCTGCTAAAATATTAGTGTTTTCTGAATGGTCAGAATAACTGAGGAGGATGATTTTTGCACTTTAAATGTGAAGTAAATAGTAATATTGCTTTATAATGTTAAAAGGCATTAATCTGTGCTGGTGGTTAATCTGCAGATTAATTAATTGTCACTTTCTGTATTTTTACACTCATTCCTGCACTGGTGGTTAATCCGCGCGGAATTGTGTGATTATATTTATTGCTTTATGATGGTATATAAATCCACAAGGCACTCAGTGCTATATAATTCCTATGTGTAGATGAATGCATCCACAGGAATATGATTTTACTTCATAAATATAAGTTTGGGCAAAGTATTTTGATTATTCTGCTAAAATCATCTTCTTCCATTTATAAGCATAATTTATAAGTTATGTCATAAAGTGAAGCAGGACATTCTATCTAAGTTACCTCATAATAATAAACTGTTTGTTAATTAGAATTTTATCTGAATTGAAGTTTAAATTTTTATTTTTATTTAGCATTAGCATTATAGCTAAATTCTACAAATATAATATTATTTATTACATTGTTATAGGTCTACAGTATAGGTTTATTGGTTCTGGAACTGACACATTGGATATTTCATGAGTTGATGTTGAATTTTTGTATAATTTCCTCAAGACATCAATTATATCAAATTGTAATATAATGTATGATTAGGCTTTATAAAACTGTGCCTATGATATGTTATTGAAGGAAGCCAATGGAATTATAATTTATTTATTTATTTTATTTGTTTATTTATGTATTTAGTTATTACATTAAACATCAATTACCTATTAGTCATAAAAAATTGTAAATAAATATTGATTTATAATAAACTTACTGTGCCATTGCTATTTGTCATTCATAAAATCAGAAATCATATATCTTGAATAGGACATACATTGGACTTATGTACTATTGTCAGCATGATATAAGAGTTTAGTAATATTTTGAGAAAAACATTTGAATGCTTTCTGTCCTTGGTAGTTTATGGTGTGTAAGGTACAATAAAATCCCATTTACCTTTTCCATCATTTAAGCTTTGCGTAGTTGATTCGAGTACATGATTCAAAATTGATTGATTTTATAAACTTATAAACAGATTTACCAGATAATGACATGATTAAATGTATTTACTTAATGTTTTAATTGTCATTCATCAGTATAACAAGAGTCTCATTGATATTTATTAAATTATAGAAAAGAACCCAAATATTCCATGTTTATTTACTATTGCAAAGCTCTTACTTAGACTAGCATATGTATTAAAAATCATATATGTAATTTTAAAATTCATAATCTTTAGTAGTTCCACAAATTATACCATTTTGGCCATGGTCAGGCATAAGATCTCATATGATGAAAAATTGCAAATTAAGGTTTGAAGGATAATAAAATTGCATAATTATAGTTTATCTAATGTATTTTCACATACTACTATGATAGCTCTTCGTGGTACACCCTGGCTGTGACCAGATTAGATCATAACAAGTTTATGTTATATCATTAGTTTTGTTTGTGGTAATTTGCTCCAGATTTTGGTTATAGTCTTTGGTGCATAATATAGATGGCATGGTATGCTTTTGGTTATAGTTCTTGGCACCACAATGATGGGAGCATTCAGTTAGATTGATGGGTACAGTTCTTGGCTACCCAATGATTAAAGCCATTGGTTATAAAGAATTCTATTACAGTTCTTGGTGCCAATATGGTAGGCATTGGTATATCCCTTCACTCTATTGGGTTATAGTAAGGTGGGTCTGATTATAGTAGTTCTCCGACATCAAGGTTTTAAGCTTGATTAATGTTGATGGTTACAGGTGAGCTCTTGGTGCCTGTCAACATGTGGCCCAATTTTCCAATTGATGATGGTTACAGGTGAGCTCTTGGTGCCACAATGTGGTCAGCCTGATATGTTTATTGAGGTTATACAGTCATTATAAGTGGGCAATTACAGTATTTGGCACATTGTAAATATGCGACTTGATTAATTGATATTTGCAGAGTCCAATATGGCAATGTACGAACTAAATTAATTAAAGATTGTTGACTACAATTTTAATTTCCCATACTACAAGATTATTATCATGCAACAGATGCTCTATAATGGTGATGAAATATTGTATGTTTTATTGCTATATGTTTTTTTCCAAATTACTTATATAGATTTCTGATGACAATAGCAATCGTATTCCAAGATATACACATATTTATGATTGAATTGGGAGAAGTTGAAATTATCAAGGGTTTATAAAGTAGTTGTTATATTACTGCAAATATCTATAGTGGGGGTTCAGATTATTTTAGTGTGGATGTGATATATACCATCTGAGATAGATTATTGGTGGTGATGATTTAGTGGTTGGTTGGCTTGGACAGATTTTAATTAATTATTGTTATTAAAACATATATTTTAAGAAAATAAAAGTTTTGTCTTAGAGAATATTGAAATAGTTGTTTACAAAATATTCAAAATGAGTGATTCTGAATAAATTAATGATCCTGAGGGAACCCAAGAAGTTTCTAATCTTGATCTCCAACTGTTTATGTTGATGTTTGAATGTATAGAGATTGGAATTAAAGAGATGTTAGAAAGATTGGATGAAAAATTGAATGAACAATCTGAAAAATTAAATGAAAAATTAAATGAACAATCTCATTCCCAAAGAGGGATGTCTGAAAAATTGAATGAAAAATTGAATGAACAATCTGAAAAAAGAGATGTTACAAAGATTGGAGAACAATCTCAGTGTCAGAAACAGATGTCTGAAAAATTGAACGAACAATCTCATTCTCAAAAAGAGAAGTTTCATTGTGAAAAAGAGATGACTAAAAAATTGAATGAACAATCTCATTCCCAAATAGAGATGTCTGGAAAATTATATAGTTTTGAAAATAAAGTTGCTGGTTTAGGGGATAAAATGGCTGAAGTTCAAGAGTCTGTAAAAGAGAAAGTAGAAACTGTTAGGGTGAAAACAGTGGAAGAATTTAATCAGAATTTTCAGTCATTGAAAAATAATTGTAAAGTAGCCAAAGGTGAGTTAGATGAATTCAAGGAGACGGTTAAGATAAATTATCTTAGAGAAAGTATAGATTTTATAAGAGATGATGGTAAAGTGAAGGTAAAATTTAAAGAGATGAGTGAAAAGATAGTTCATCTCAATATTAGTAGAATGAAAATTGATAATGGAAGAGGTATTGGAAAAGCTAAAGTTAAGCTCAAGTTAATTGAGATACAGTCTATTAGAGAAAAGCTTGACAAATATCAGAATGTGAAAAAAGCTAAAATGAAATTTGAATGTAGTAATCATAGAAATTTTGACAAAAATTATATTCAATTGTATAATGGTAGAAGAAGTAGTTGGAAGCTACATTCTTTTAAAATTGGAAATTTCATATTTGTTCATAATCATGTTAGCAACTTGCAGAAAAATGAATTTAGAAAATTTTTGAGCCTATATAATGGGCCTTTCATGATTGAAAGCCAGGTGGGAGAGAATGCATTTATGCTCTCAATGCCTGAAGAAATCTGAGGCACCTATAATGCATGTAGTTTAAAACATGCAACTTCAATAAATTAATGAGATTTATATTGTGTTAATGTTATACCATATTCAGATTAATGAGAAAGTAGATGGAATAAAAATAGTTATTGATAGATTATAGATAGGATAATGCAAATAGTGCATTAGGATGTACATTTTATAGAATTTGATGAAATGAAATTCTGAAGAAAGATAAATTTTTTCCATAGGAAGTGTAAACTGTA